>JASSUY010028899.1:0-23450 GCA_032466535.1 Forpus xanthops
AAGCCAAAAATCCAAAACACAGTGCTCCCCAGCTACTGCTTAAAGAAAAAATAACTGCTGCTGCTGAACCCATGACAGCCATGCCAGGAGGTTTCACCATTTCCTTGGGGAGGAGGTGGCATCTGCCATAACCATGTGCCAGACCAGTGGGCCCATCAACCTTGAAGGGATCTGTTATCACCAAACCAACCCAGTGCCAATAGTAGAGGGAGGAACCTAAGGGAAGAAACACACAAGTGTCTTCCCCATGATTGGAACCTTTTCAGTTGACATTTTCATATAGAAAGGTCTCCTGCACCCTGAGGACCTCCAAGCAGAAGTCCCATGCAGAGAGGATCTCCATGAAATTGAGAAGAGTCTTCCTCCTCCAAACAGCTGCCCCATGCACAAGCAAAGAGCTTCTCAGGGAGCTGCTGTATGATGGCAGGAGAAGCTCCTGTGGAAGGACATGCTAGGAGGGGACACATTTAGTGAGGGTCTCCTCTTGCTGCAAGCAAAGCTGCAGGCACACCCTTGCACATTGCAGGAGCAACCAGCTTGGCCGGCTGCTCCCAGGTCGTAGCCTTGATTATGGGGACCCTCTTTTTCCTTCCAACCAATTGTGCCCTCTATGAAAGACACAATGAGCCCTCCCCAAGAAACCCCACAAGACCAGGACTCGCCCAGACATCCAGGTTCGCCCTGAGAACTCACCCAGTGGCCATGATCAGAGAGTCACAGGCAAGTTTCAACGGAAGGCATGTGGGTATGGATGGGTTTTACCTGCTGTTATTGACGGTGGCTCCAGGACACCTCCAGTGACAGAAGGAGGGTTTAATCAGCCTCATTCCAGTTCCTATGTTAATTCATGGGGGACTCGCTACCTTCGGGACTGTACAGTAATTGAATCTTTAATAGCTTGTCCTCACACAACCCAACTCCTTTATTCTCTGAGCCTGGAAGCCTCCTCTTCCTGCTCATCAGCAAATCAGATTTCCTAATAGCAAAGCGAAATAAAACCTGAGAAGTAATGGGAAAGCAAAAAAGGGAGGATTCAGTTTTCTCAGGGACCCTGATCTCTTTTATCATCTCATTGTCTTCAGAGGGGTGGTTTTCTTTCAATGTAATTATGGAATGGATATGTGTTGCCAGCTCTCTTATGCATCCTGGCTTCCATCAAAACAAACAGGAAGACAAATCCCCTGTTATTGTTTTTTGATGAGAAATTCAGGCTAATAATTTACATCTGGGAAATAATTTCAGCAACTTTACCTTGTTTTCCTGAGAGATGTCCCACTGAGCTCTGTGATGGAAGAAGAGGCCATGGGAAGAGGCAGCTGTTGCCAAGAAGAAAGAGATATGCACACCAAATGTGCTTCTGGAAGGCCTTGACCCAAGTGTTCATAAACTGTAATTAATATGAGGTTTTCCACGGCTAGTGGCCACTTCTGGGGAGGGCTTGCAGCAGGCAGGGCCTGGCCAAGCTTCCTCTGCATGAAATGGAGAGGAGACAGCTGTAAAATGGAAAAGGGAGGTTTTACTGGAGGCATGAGTGATGAATTAGGGATGAGTTGACTGAGACCATGGAGGGAGTAACAGTGCAACATGAAGATCAGGCTGCAAGGGGCTTGGAGCAAGCTGCTCTAGTGGAAGGTGTCCCTGCCTGTGGCAAGGGGTTGTAACTGGATGAGCTCTAAGGTCCCTTCCAACCCAAAGCAGTCTGGGATTCTATGAAGACCCTGCAGCAAGACATGATGGGAGCAAGGCAGGAGGTATGTGCCCTCAAGAAAGGAGATGGAGACAGCAACATAAGAGATGAGGGTGTGCATGGAGAAGAACATGCAGGCCAAGAAGATAGGCCGAGGAGTGAAAGTGGACTAAGGTGGAAAGCAACAGGAAGGGGCAGCCATGGCATCCTGTGCTGCCTGGAAATTCAAAGGCAACAGCATCTGATAATGCACGTAACTACATGGCTAAGGTTCTCTCTCCAGAAACAGCCCAACATCTTACTCTCCTTAAGCCTGACAAGGTTAGGGTCAGGCATGCAAACTAAGGGTGCATTTGGTTACCTGTAGAAAACACTGAGCTTCTCTCTCAGGCAGTAGCACGTTACTGGCAACATACCCAAGAAGCATTCCATCACTGTACTTACTACAAGAGAAAGGAGTCTATGCTCTTCTTGATGGCTACTTGTGGCTAATTTAATACAATAACTAGATATAAGTGTATTAAAGCAAATGCATTAGTGCATCTGGACAATACTTGTGACTTTTTTGCCTCTTGCTAGAGTCACTTGAGCCCTCTTTCCTTGTCATGAGGAAAGAAGAACAGGGTTTAGGCAGTGTCACCTGCAAAGGTGGAGTGTCTGTGTCAAAGATATGTGGGGCTTGGAATGGGTTGATTCATCCTTCACAAGAGAAAGGAGCACTAATCTGGGCTAGCAGAAGAGACAATGTCCTGCTCTGGGCTAACCACGCTGGCATCATGAAGGTTAAACATCAGCAGGATAATGGGTACAAGACCTCAGCACAAAATCACTGAGAACAAAATTAATCAAGAACACCACAGGATGTGGCATAGGAAAATGCATTTAACTGCCTGCCCACCAATCCCTGCAGCACAAACAGCACCGAGCTTCTCGTCTCTAAATGAGCATTTGACCTGGTCGGTGCTGCTGAGAGCTGGTGAGAAGCTGTACCTGCCAAGAATGCCAAGATGCCTCTGAGTCATGCTGGAAGGAGCGGGAGGTGGAGGAAGGACATGGTTTGAAAGCAACCCAACTTGATGTTTGCAAGCCCTGTGGCAGCTTGGAGAGGAGGGCTTATTCCTTCCCCAAGACCATGAAGATTCAGTGCAATCTCCCTTGGCCTTCACACATCTCCTTGTCACCAATGTCCCTGCATTGTGGTCCATCACAGGAATGTGTCTCAGCTCCACATCACATCCCCAGATACGTAGCATACATATCAAATTCCTCACTTATGACACATGTCCTTAAACTGCTCTGTTCCAGAGGAGTGGTGGTCATGGTTAGGAAACACTGCAGCATGCAAAAGGTAGAATGAGAAAGAGAAACAGCCCAAAAGCTGAGACTACTTCTAAGAAGATGGAGAGAAAGGGAAAGATTTTATGGTGATACATACCAGAGAGGTAATGTAGAAAGGAACAGGCATAGACTTACACTGAAAGATATTCCAGATAAACAGGAGAAAGAGGAATAGATATGAATGGATTAGATAAATAGACTATAGGAAGGGAAGGGGGGAGAGGGGGAAGAGGAATATATAAAGAGAGGTTTTTTTTCCCAAATAAATCCTGATCTCCCATTTTGGCCTTTGCTTTGCAGGAGTAAGATGCACCTCCTATGACAGATGGACCAGAGACAAAATAAAACTCTTCCTCACTTTTTTCCAGCTCCACAGTGCCAAGGTAGAGCTCAGTCCTGATCCATATGATGCTCACAGCACCACTGGAACTCCAACACCTCCCAAAACCACAGTCAAATGCTATTGCTTTGCCTGTGTGTGCCTACACAGCATCATCTATGCTCAGCATCCATAATGCCATCAATGGGGAGCTTCCCAGCTACTGCTGCTTTATTTCTAGGCCACAGGAAAGAGAAGAAATGAAAAGTAATTTCCTTGTAAAAAGTAAGAACTTACATGAAGATGAAACTCCTATTTACTGTCATGGTTTACCTCATTTTCTTGCTGACGCATCCTGTCCATCATGCTCACGGGGATCAGCAGACCTGTGAGATGCCTTCAACCTTTGCTGGCACCATTTTTGTGCTCTCCAGGAGTGGAAATCCTGGCAAGCTCTCAAACCATTCAAGTTGTGGCTCAGACCTGCCTGAAGCTGAGGGTTAGAGCTTGTTGTGTGCAGGGTTGGATCCAGCCCAGCCTCCCCACAGAGCCTGGCAAGAGCCATGGATGATGGGGAGGGTGAGGAAAGGCTGTAGCAGCACCACAGACCTGCTCAGTGCATGGGTAAGAGGCAATATTCACAAAGGAGAAAACATCTTCTTGCTTAAACAGATGGAGAGATACAAACCCCAGGAAGAGATAGATGGATAGAGAGGAAGGACTAGGGACCATGGCTTGATGGGAGCCACCATTCCACGAGCCAGGTTTGCAGCACACAAGCACGCAACTTTTGGAATCAGCTCAAGCAAAAACTTCCTCTAGTCATGTTGCATTTGCTAGAGGGTTTGAGCACACACATGTATCCCGAGGGGGAAAAAATCCCTTTTCTCCTAGCACAGGTCTTCAGCGATAAAATGCAAGCACAGGCTGCTTTGCATGGAGCACATGAGCACTGCTGCGCAACATCACTGAGATCAAGGGGTCTGCAAAGAAAGAGTTATTGAGATATCCTGCAATAACATCTGTCAGGAGTGACAGATAGACAGTGTGGGGAGGCTCTGGGTGTGTGCTGTGGGGTTTCTGGTCTGCACATGAGGTGTGAGTTTTGGTGGCAGGGCTGATCTCCAAAAGTGCTCACTGCCTTGGGGGCTTTGCTGGTGCTGGGGGCACAAATAGCAATGCTTCTAAAGGAGACCCCAAGGCTAAACCATCGCAGCAAAAAATCAAACCCTGTTTTCCCCCTACGAGTCACCTGCAAGGGATTTAGTCTAAATATATCTCCTCCATCACAGCTTGCATTTCGAGCAGTGCATTAATATGAACAGCGGGGTACTGGTGGAGGCAGGCAGTGAGGGGGACATGGGCTGGAGCACTGCAGGCAGGCACAGGCTGTTCCCAGTGTCCCCATGGGACCTCTCTCTCATCCTGCCCATAGTCCCTCTTTGCCAAAGCATGCAGGGAGCAGGGCAGGGGCTGGAGCATCTGTGGTCCATGCTTCTCAGACAGCCATCCCCATTTATTCTCTCCCACAGAGATGCAAGCTTGCCTCTGCAAAGCCTGGGACAAATGCAGTGCTGTCACTGCTGCTGGGGTACAACAGCCAGGCTCCAACCTCTGGTGCAGAATATCCTCCTGCACCATCAAAAGCTCATGAGTGGTCTTTGGTGCTCACCTTCTGTTTACCTTGCAGAAATATCTGAGAGGAGCCCAGGCGTTCCCACTGAAGGGGAAAGGCACTCAGCATCAGTCCAAGTGGTCTGACCAAAGACAGGTATCTGCACATAGGATCATAGAACGGTTTGGGTTGGGAAGGACCTTAAGATCAACCAGTTCCAACCCCTGCCATAGGGGACATGTCATCCAAGGCTCTGTCCAACCTGGCCTTGAACACTGCCAGGGATGAGGCAGCCACAGCTTCTCTGGGCACCCTGTGCCAGTGCCTCAGCACCCTCACAGGGAAGAACTTCTGCCTAAGATCTAAGCTTAACTTCCCCTGTTTCAGTTTGAACCCACCACCCCTTGTCTTATAGCTCCAGCCCCTGATGAAGAGTTCCCGTCCAGCACCCTTGTAGCCCCCTTCAGATGTCGGAAGGCTGCTGTGGAAGGTTGCATCACGCCATCCATGACAGAAGAACTACCTGAGCATTTTTACAGCAGATTTTTGCTATTTGGAATGAAATATTTTCCAGAGCTGCCCAAGAGCCTTGGGCACCCCAGAGAGTTGCACATGGGAAAGTGCCAGCAGGGCCTTCCTCCTAATGAATACAAAGCTGGCTATAGAGCCTGCCAAAATCCAGAGTGGAAAAAGACAGAAGGCAGCCAGGAGAACATGCACCAACAAATAAGTTTTATGAAAATCCCCAGCTTTTTCACAGTTGCTGAGTTTTGATGCATCTCAACCACTGCTGAAGGATGCTTGGGGCAGGGTGCGACCAACCCACCTCCTGCGTCTGCACATGGTGTTTCTGAAACAACTTCAAAGCTCCAGGGTTTATGTTTTCTTTCATTCCAAAGGGTGGCAGGACACAACCACTTCTTTGTCCAGCTTCGCCGGAATCAAAAATCAGCCAGGGCAGGGTTTCAGCTGATGTTCCTGCATTTGCATGGTTCTGTTGCTGCAGCATCTCATGTGGGTATCGCTCCCAGCTTCAGCTGCCTGGGTATCACAATGGTTTGAGTTGGAAAGGACCTTAAGATCATCTGATTCCAACCCCTCTGCCATAGGCACGGACACCTCACAATAGACCATGTCACCCACGTTGCCTGTCATGCAGCACTGCTCCATCAGGCCTGATTCTGCACAGACAGGAAAGTCAGCATCTCCTTTGCTCAAGTCAATGGCCTCCAAATCAAACCTCTACAGGGAGGATCTCCACACCACCATCACCAAGCACACAGCTCCTCCAGCTCAGCATTAAGTTTATACCCAAAATATGTTTTCTGAGGATGCTGTAGCTGCCTTGCAGGGTGAAGCCTTCTTGACACTGGAGTCCTCCATTGCTAGCTCTGACACATTACCAAGCTCCTACCAGGTTCATCTGGAGCTGTTCTCAGGGAGGAGTCAACAAAGAGCACCAGCTGTGGAGAGCTTTCCACTCCCCAGAATAACAAGCACTGAAGATGGCTCCAGGGTGTCAACCCACCCTCCGAGCTCAACCCAACCTTGGGAAGGAGCTCCCAGGAGCTGCTCACAGGCACCCATGGGAAAACACCCACTTCCAGCCCATTCCTCTTCATGCCTGAGCCCTTTCCCAAGGTCCCGGGATACTGCAATACACAGCCCCCATAAATGATGCTTATAGAGTAGCTCAGAAACCTTCCCCACAGCTCCAACACCCCTTGGCCAGCCATGTTTCCACATCTTGCACCAAAAGCTTTGAGCAGGGTAATAATACTGCATCATTCGAAAGGAGACTTATAAATGTTTGAAGAGCTTGTGTTGGTGGTGGCAGAGATCAAGAGCTGCAAGCAGCATGGATCCACTGCAGACAAAACCCATGTTGTTAGCAATTTGCAAATGTTGGTTTGATGCCACTGCACTCTCAACGATGCCAAATACTCCATGGTCCCCTATTCCTACTGTTCCTGGCACTCTGCCTGCCCATGGGAATTACCTGCAGGGATCTATCAGCATCCTTTACCCATGCAGATTAAGAAGAGAAGGTCCTGGACTGCTGGTGGGTATGCAGAAGTAACATATTGGCTTGTTCTAGCTCATTTTGATCCCAGCCATGCATACATCCCTGGATGAGGTGTCTATTGGCATGCACACAGTGAGGTTAGTGCTTCTCTGATTTTCTTCTGCACGAAAATGAAAACTCATGGAAAATTTGGACCAAGTTAATGAAAAATTTGGGAAAAGATCTTGGCATGGCCCCATCACATGTCTTGTGAGGAAGGTACATGGATGCAGCCCTGCTTGGAGAGAAGTGCAGAGGGTTAAGGGGAGCAGCAGTATCTCATAGCTCAACCTTCCTGTGGTATAGAGACTTATATCCCTCCTGGGCTAGAAATGTATATAAACTTATCTATGAAATGATATAACTTTATATAATATTTATATAAATTTATAACCTTCTGGAGAGATTAGTATGTTGTTTTTCCTTAGATCTAACCTGAACTTCCCCTGTTTCAGTTTGACCCCATCACCCCTTGTCCTATCACTACAGTCCCTGATGAAAAGTCCCTCTCCAGCATCCTTGTAGCACCCTTCAGCCACTGGAAGCTGCTCTGAGCTCTCCACACAGATTCTTTTCTCCAGGTTGAACAGCCCAAATGTTCTTAGACTATCTCCATACGGGAGGTGCTCCAGACCCTGGGCATCCTCATGGGTTCATGTCTTTTTTATATTGAGAACACCAGAACTGCACGCAATACTCCAAGTGAGGTCTCATGAGAGCAGAGGGACAGGATCACCTCCTTTGACCTGCTGCTCATGCTCCTTTTGATGGAGCCTAGGATACGGCTGTCTCTCCTGGCTGTGAGCTCACACGGAAGCTGGCTCATGTTGAGCCTGAAGCCACCATGCCCCAGTACCTGCAAGCAAATATATCACATAATCCCACTCCTAACTGGATTAAATTCCTTCTTAAAACCAGATGGCCCCAGCTGTCCTCAGATTCCCTCCTGAAACTCTCCTGACAGCTGAAAACCTTCTGCTGATTTTCTAAGCGCTCCCTCCTGATTGTCTGTACTCACTGCTGCAACTGTGCATCTTGTTTCATCTGCAGGAACAACAAATGCACACCTATTCCAGCTTAAAAGCTGTTTTATAGCCCATCGAGGAAGAAATTGCCACTTACATTACAAGCACGCAACACAGAAGCCTCACATTTGGTACTTTTGATGGTGCTTGTGTATTTTAAACCCCACTTCCTTCTCTGTTTTAAATCAGAGTTAAAGTTTGTCTGTGCATATTGGCTATACTTTGGTATCACTAAAAATACAGAGTTTGGGGTTGTACTTACTTCCATAGCAGCTTCAACAAAGTAGGGCTGGAAATTCTATGTGCCTGGCAAGAAATTCAGCTTCAGGCAGGAGGGAAGGATGGATGATGGCAGAACATTGATGAGCATCCTCTTCCTTACTTCACTTGCCTTTCTATTTCTATGCCTATCAGGAAAGAGTGCAATTGTTAATCATTAGGAGAATTCCAAGGGTAATCAGAGTAGGACAATTGCTGGGTACTGAGTGCCCTAGAGCTGCAGCTACATGAAGCTACATGCATGCCCTTACCTAAATGTTCAGTCCTTTCACCCTGTTTCCATGATAATTAAGGAGAAGCAAGTAAAAATTAAACAGAGTTCAAGAGCTGTGTGGTTTCTGGATTTTATCTACATCAAAACGTTCTGCCTGGAGCCAGGAGGCATGGATGGGGACCCCAAACCCATCCCAAGCTCCACAGCCACAAGACATGGATGGGGACCCTAAGCATCCCAATCACAGAGCCACAGGACATGGATGGAGACCTCAAATCTATTCCACACACAGAGTCACGGTCCATAGCCAGGAGCAGCATAATTGTTGGGCAGTTCCGTCTTCTGACCTGAACCTCCTGTTCTCTGCACCATTTATCCCTTGTCAAAATCAAGGTACAGCCCCTTGTAGCAGCATTGGCCAGCAGCAAGGGTTTTTTCTGAATGGGAAGGAAATAAAACCAATCTTAAGTTATTCCTGCAAGACAGAAGGCTGCAGAAATAATACCTTTTCCTGCTGTTGACACGCTGCTTTGATCTTTACTTTGTAGTTACCATAGTGACAAATAAAAAAGGCATAGGTGGAATAAAATGCTGGAAGTTGATGATGTCCTATGTGTGTTTCTTCAGTGCAGGCTGCAAACATCTCCCAGCTGCAGTGGCATGTATGGCTCATGGGGAGGAGTTACATGCTGCTCACATTAAGTGATATATAAGCACACGCCAGACACAGAAAGCTCCATCACTTGATGCGTCATGGTCTGGAGAAAGGAGGAAGAGGGCTTGTCTTGTCTGCAAAGGAAGTGGTAATATTTCAACTTGGGAATGGACCATCATTATTCTCATCAGGGTCTAGAGGGGGCTTAGGTGCTGAGGACGGGGAAGCAGCATAAAGGGTATAAACCAGCCAGGAGTGGATGATCGAAGCAAGAATATCTCCATCATCCAGAAAACCTTTTCTCCAGCTGCTCCGAGGTCTGCACTAACATAGCACCAGGCTAAAGAATAAAATACAAATGTGCAAAGGCAAAAGCTTACATCCCCCATTGCTTTTCTTTCCCCTGGACCCTTCACCCCAAGGACCGAGCTTTAGAACAGAAAGCTGCTGACACTTCCAAAAAAGCCAGGAACTTCAGGGTTTACCATTTGTCATAGAAACCACACCAAAAACACTGTCCAAGCCAGTTCCTACTGGTTAAGTAAGATTTAACTGTCCAGACAATCTTCATCTTGGTCACTTGCAGTTTTAACTGGGGCAACATAACCTGGAGGTACCAACCAACCTCCACCAATGCCTTAATACTTCTTTTCATACTAAGAAAGGAGCAAAACCCTATTAACATCGATTCCCCTCATATGGAGAGGTTCACTGTGCATTTCCAGTGAAAAACTGGGATGTGCTCCTGCACTTCAGACTGGCCCATGGAGTTGACTGCAAGAAGCAATGAGATGCTACTATGGGCTCCGATCATCCTGATTTTCTCTTGTACAAGCAATTGAAATTTGCTAATTCTTATGTTCCAGTTGATGGAGCAGCCCAAGTATTTGCAGGGCTCTGAGCCCAAGTGGTTGCATAATGGAGCAGGGCAAATGGTGGTGATACCATCCCCCCATCACACACACTTGGAATTAAATTTAATAAACCCAGAGGAGCAGGGCCAGTATCAGCACAGAGGGGGAGATCTGAGGGCTGAAAAAGAGACAGAGCAAAAAAGGTTCATAAAATTACATAATGGTTTGGGTTGGAAAGGACCTTAAGATTATCCAGCTCCAACCCCCTGCTGTGGGCAGGGACACCTCATAGTAGACCATGTCACCCAAGACTCTGTCCAGCCTGGTCCTGAAGACTGAAGTTACTTAAGTTACCGCCTGGATGACAAGACAAAGGCACCATGAGTTATTGCACCCATCCAGCAGGAAGGGAGGTGGGGAAAAGCCCCAAATACCTTTCTCCAAAATCCCACAAAAAGAACAGAGGAGACACCAACCGCTCCTGATTGCCCATCAACTCCTTCAAAGAACCCACAAGGATTGAGCCATGCTTGAGGGATGCAACAAGCCTCAGGTCCTGCCAACCCCTGCCTGGCTTCGCTGCTGTTGACACACAGCTCTTAAGTCAATCCGTGCACAACTAATACGCTGCATCTGCTGTGTGTTTTGCTCGGCATTTGTTTGCTTTAGTTCTGTTGAATCTCTTCCCGTGCTCCCTGGTAAGCTCTAATGATGTGCGGCGGCTGCTGTTGTTGCACCATTACGCCGCGATAATCTTTGGACAATTATTTGCTGGATTCGCCCTGTTGCTGGATGAAATGGTGCTTTTGCCAGCTGTCAGTTACATATTGCTCTGAGCTCAAGCCAGACCACAGGGAGCCATCCTGGCATTCAGTTAACAGTTGCCAATGCCAGGAGCATCCTAGAGAAGCAGCTCTGGCTTCAGACGTTCCTTAGTGATTAAGCATAAGTTGGGTCCTAGGGTAATAAGTGATGTCTACAGGTGATGCACTCAAAGCAGAGGCAGGGTTCATCCCAGGTGCTTGCACACTTAGAACCATAGAGTTCCAGCCTGGTTTGTGCTGGAAAGGACCTTAAAGCTGATCCAGTTCCTACTGGTTAAGGATTCCAACTTCCTGCTACAGGCAGGGACACCTTCCAGTAGAGCAGATTGCACCAAGCCCCATCCAACCTGGCCTTGAATACTGCCAGGGGTGGGGCAGCCACAGCTTCTCTGGAAACTCTTTGCCAGCGCCTCAGCACCCTCACAGGGAAGAACTTCTGCCTTAGATCTAACCTGAACTTCCCCTGTTTCAGTTTGAACCCACCACCCCTTGTCCTATTGCTCCAGTCCCTATCCAGCATTTTTTTACCTCCCTTCAGCCACTGGAAGCTGCTCTGAGGTCTCCATGCAGCTTTTCTTCTCCAGGCTGAACAGCCCCAGTGTTCTCAGTCTGTCTCCATACGGGAGGTGCTCCAGCCCCTGAGCATCCGCGGTTCCTTCTTTGAATATTCCAATTATTGTTTTCCCTTAAATCCTAGAAAAAGTATGGCTTTTCTAAGCCACACTCATACAAGAAGAGGCAGCGAGAGGTCACAGGTTGATTCTTCACCATGATGTCTCCTATACTGGTTCTTGGCCCCCCAAGCCAAATTTGTGGGACTCCCCTGATGGAGGAGACTGCCAATAAACCTGTTGTCACAGCAGAGGACAAAACCCATGCATCTGGTGGGTTGGAGCTTCTGGGCTGAGCTCATGGGGGAAAGCGCTGCCCAGCAAAACTTCAAGTGGAGCCTTGCAGGAGAGGAAGCAAAGCTTCTGTCCTGGGGAGGTGGCTCAGGCCCTGGCATTTAAAGCTTTTAGCCTCAAAGACACACACAAAAAGGAGGGATTTTTCATGGTTATGTTTTCAAACCAAAACCTCCAAAGCTAATGTGACTTGGGAGATCCTCCTGGAACCTCTCTAAGGTAACTCAGCTGCGCATCAAAACAACTGGTACTTTACGTGAAGCTTTCATCTTCCCTGCCGCCCCTGCTGTTCCTGTAATTAGAGGGAAAGGTCCTTTGTCTCCAAGTAAACCTCCCCTTTCCCTCTCCCTTCCAGAAGACACCAACCCCATTTGATTTTTGATGACCAGCTTTTGGTGGTTTTTATGACAAGCTTGCTTCTGCACACCCCATTAGCCTGGGTTTGAGCCGTTATAGGTTTTTTGCAGCATCCTTTTCTCTGCATCATTAATGTTGTTGTACATTAGGTCTTAAATATGCTGCTCCAACCCCTCTGCAGGTGTTCTCAGGGATCGGTGGGTTTCTAGCTGGCTGCTCCAAAACATTTAAGTGATGCCCACCCAGACTGAGAACAAGCACAAGCAGCTTTAGGACATGAGAGGTTTATCACACACACACACACACACACACACACTTTAAACCTTCCACTCCTCATCTCCAGGTCAGAAATGAGAGAGCAGGCACTTCTCATGCAGCCCTGGAGCTATTTTGCCCTAGGACATGTATTAATGGGTTACAGAGACAACCAGCTGCTTACGCCTGTTTTCCCATTACCTTCCCATCAATGATGCATGAACCATGCATCTCCATGGGCTCAACCTGTCCTCGAAAATCCAAATGCAGATAGGGATGAGCAGCCCCACCTGGACAGACATTACACTGTTTGCTTTCATTAGTTGTGATTAAACACATCATTCCAATAATTCCAATAACCATCTCCAAAGGGGATGGAGAGATTGTATGAGCATAGACCATGATGCTTTCAAACCCTGTCAGCAAGTACAGCCAGGAGAAAAGAAACCAAATCAGGACCTCATGCAGAAATATCCAATGGGATAATAAAATGGAAGTCCTAAGGGAAAAAAAAAAAAGCTTGTTTTCAGCAGTGGACATTAGCCTTCAGATGGCCAAACTTTCTCAGAGCCTCAGGAATCTGCAGTGATAGATGAGACATGTACATGGTACCCAAGCCTGGTGCTTGGCGTTTTCTTTGACTGGAGTTCATGGGATTTCCAGGGAAACGCTGCCATCTCCATTTTGTGTTCCATAGCTGTCAGCGAGCCCTTCTGCCCCTGGTAGCTCCCTTCCCATTGATGCTCCTTAGATTGAGAAAGAAAATCAAATAACATAAGGTCTGGGTATCCTATGGCAGCGTCCAGACCTGGGGAGCAAAACCTGCACACAGCATCACTCTTTAAATGAAGATTGAGCTGAAACATCACCTTTATAAGCCTGAAAATAAGATCCTGCTTTGAACAGTGCTGCCATGACTCCAAACCCAGGGATTCTGCGTGCTCCTTTTTCCCCTGCTTGATCCATGGTGTGGACCAAAAGCTTGGGAGCTGCTGAAGCATCCTTTGCATGCCCTGCAAGCAGAAGCTTTATTTATACATTTAGAAAAGGATAATGGAAAAATTAGCTGGGAGAAAAGCAACCAGAGAGCAGCAGGAAACACCTGAAACATTAAAACCACTTAGAAGCTTCATCACTCTCAGAGGGGTGTGAAACCCCCTTTTGTAACTCACTACCCCAAATACTGAGCTGAGACATTCCTACAATTCTTATGAACAGGGAAAACAGAGGTAAAGGCATCCTCCCCAGTCTGGTATCACATAGGGGTCATGCACAAACTGCTTTCTGGGTGTAAACACTACTGTTTCTGTACAATGGACATTTGCTCCTGTCTGGTCTCCAGCAGGATGAGCGAAAGCCTGTAAAAAACAGGTAGCAAAGGACCTTTTGGCCACTGGCACAGATGCCTTTTAAGGAAAGGGGAAAACACAGTGGGGAGGTTTTGGAGCAGGAGGAGTTAAAGAGTTGTCTTCATGTGTTAGCACCACCCAGTCTCACATGGAGTTCAGGAAGAAAAAGAAGTGAAGAAAAAATAAGCCTGACAACATCACATTAAACCAGCAGCCATCCTTTTCTCCCATTACTTTAAACCATGAGCATCCTGCTTTAGGGGAGAATCTAAGTCATTTTATTCCCCTGCAAAACAGATGCTTGAGTGTTCAGCACAGTGGTGAGGAAAATGGCCATGGTGCTACCCTCTGGCCAAGGCACCCTCACACAACGTATTGAACGAGCATCACCATCGGCTGCCTCCATCCGTGGTTAAATCAAGCCCAATTATGACAGGTGCAGTTTTATATCACCGTTTGGCTTTTATTACCATCATAAACGGTCCAGCTGGCATCAGGCTGGCAGCAGTTCATAGTGAGAGAGGCACTGAGATAAATACAAGAAGGAGAAGGGTTTTTTCTTCCATGCTGTGCCTGAAAATCCATCTCTGCATAGTTCACACCAACTCCAGGTCCAGGGCTGGTGAAGGGAAAAGCCAAAGCATCATAGCGGAAGGTGCTCACCCATGTTTGCTGTTTGACCTCCATCAGCACCACCAGGTAGCTCACAGCATCCCCTGCTGCTGGGGTGGGATAACAGGGATGAGAGAATTTGCCTAACAAAGCTGATGGGCTTTTCAGTTCACCCACCAGACAGAAGAGGGTGGGATGGAAAAGTGGTCCAGAGCTTCTTGGCTGGAGATAACTTGTGCCACACAGCCAGGTATAATGCACGGGAGCGAGCATCCTCAAAGGCAACATTTTGGGTAAATACTTCACCACAGATCCCAAAGGATAAATTCTGCCCGGGACCGAGGCTACTTTAGCATCTCCTGCTCCCCATTGCCTGTTCCACAGGCCCCAGAGCTTGAACCTAGGGACAAGATTCTGCTTGCTGCTCATCACCCGGGAGAGAGCCAAGAGCCGGTGCCTGAGCCAAGGCTCCCCTATTCCCAGGTGTCGTGGTTTAAGCCCCTCAAACAGTTCTCTCACTCCCCGCTCTTTCTCCCCCAGTCCAAGGGGGATGGGGAGGAGAATCAAAAGAATGCAACTCCCACAGGTTGAAATAAGAACAGTTTTAATAACTAAGGTATAACACAAACCACTGCTGCTACCACCAATAATAATAAAGACAAGAGAAATACAAGGGAAAAGAATACAATTGCTCACCACCTGTATACCTAGCCCAACCCAGCAGTGCACCCCCACCCTTCCGGATCTCTGCCCTCTGTTTTTCCATCCTGGCCATGATGTGCTGTGGTATGGAATACCTCTTTGGTCAGTTTGGGTCAGGTGTTCTGTCTCTGCTTCCGCCCGGCTTCCCCTCCTCCTTGGCAGAGCATGAGACTCAGAAAGTCCTTGGTCAGACCAAAACATTACCAAGCAGTAACTGAAAACACTGCTGTTATCAGCACTGTTCCCAGGCCCAAAGTCAAAAACACAGCGCTGTACCAGCTACCAAGGAGAAAAATGGCTGCTGCTGCTGAACCCATGACACTAGGTTACTACAGAGCCTTTCAAATATGTCAGATTAATTCTCATCCCAACCAGCATTCCATGGAGATAGATGGGGGTCATGGAATCATTTAGGCTGGAAAAGACATGGAAAAGATCACACAAAGTCCAACCGTTAACCCAACACTGCCAAGCCCATCAATAAGCCATGTGCACCACACCTATATGTCTTTCAAATCCCTGCTGGGATGATGACTCCGTGACTTCCCTGGGCAGCCTGTTCCAGTGGTTGAAACCCTTTCAGGGAGCTGGGCACCCAAGGAACAACTGATATTGCTACTAAAGGCTGAGGCAAAGAAAGCATTATGTACCTCAGCCTTCTCTTCATCCTTTGTCACTGTGTTTCCCCCTGCATCCAATAAAAGATGGAGATTCTCCTTAGCCTTCCTTTTGTTGCTAACATATTTATAGAAACATTTTCTATTGCCTTTTATGGCAGTAACCAAATGAAGTTCTAGTTGGGTTTTGGCCCTTCTCATTTTCTCCTTGCATAGGCTCCTAACGTTCCTGTAATCATCCTGAGCTGCCTGTCTTGTCTTCCAAAGGTCATAAACTCTTTCTTCCCCCCAGAGTTCCAGGCAAAGTTCAGTCAGGACTGTCTTCTTCCCCACGTCTTTAGGCACATAGACTCCTCTGCTCTTAAGGACTGCTTCCCAAATCAGCCAGACTTCCTAACTTAAACAGGCCAAAGTATGCCCTCTAGGAGTCCAAGGTAGTAGTTCTGCTGACCTCCTCTACCTCTCCAAGAACTAAACACTATCATTTCATGATCACTAAACCTCCACCACATCACCCACAAACAACAGGTCCAGAGGGGATCCAGCAAGCCACAAACCCACTTGCCCCACCAGCCTTGAGGAGAACACCTTCAGGACTTCAGGCCGGCTTTAAATTAACATGGGAGCTTTCAAGTTAACTGGGAAAGGTCAGTCTGCCCCTTCCCCAGCTATTTAGAGCCAGCTTGATGGCAGAAATTAACAAACAAAAAGCAAATGTAGCAGGAATCTCCCTGTTTACCCAAGCGATTGCACAGCTCCAAGTAAGCTCCCGGAGGAGGATGAGGTGTCTTGGCCGCTGCAGTAGAGCATCTCAGCGGCTGCTGTGCGGAAAGGAGGAAGAGATTTACTATCTCTGTTGCTTGTTTCTGCTTCCCCACCCCCTCTTTTCGGTGATAACAGCCGTGAAGGGGGGGGGGGGGAGAGAGAGGAAGGGGGGAAATCTCCTGCACCTCCCCATGGTGCTGCCTTATTAAGACCACTGACAATTAGTCATTTGACGAAGCAACAAAGAACCGGCATCGGAAAGGCACGATTGGAATGTCAATGTGCTAGGGGAGGGATGGGGAGCCGAGGCTGCGGGAGCAGGGCTGCCAATCTCCCTGCAAGCCCCACGGGCACCCTTTTCCACCCCACTTTTCTCAGAGATGGGGTTCAAATAGAGCTCACAGCAGGCACCATGCTCCATCTCCCCCCAAATCCACCCTGACTTGCATCCCTGGCTCAGCTCGCTGCCAGATTTCAGCACATGCATGGAACACTGGGCAAGGAGGGGCTCAGATCCCTGAAAAGCTGCTTCTCTACTAGAAATCATGTGCAGAAGGGATGGGGGGAACCTTAAAATCCCACTCCAAGGCAGCTGGAAACCAAAGAGCCAAACCCAGGGATCATGAACAGTGTTAGGAGTCTTGTTAGGAATGCAGACTGGGTGGGATGGATGGATGGATGGATGGATGGATGGATGGATGGATGGGTGCAGGCTGGGTGAGAAGGCTCAGCCCAGGGCTCCCCTTTGCCACACTTTTCCATCCTTACCCATGTAATCCCTCTGGAAGGACTGGAAGGAAAATGAGGTGGAGGGGGGATGGAGATTGAACATAAAAGCTGCATCTCACCAATGCAGTCACAGACTCATCCTATTTCACACACACACACTTGAGCAATTGGATCAGGAAAAAACCCAAAACTTAACCCATGATCACCCTAAAGACTCAGAATCAACCCAATAATAACAGAAGCCAAACACATTTCTGACTACAGCAAAATGAGCTCAAGGGGGTACAAGGGGCTATAAACCCCCACTTAGCCACTACCTTGGCCACAGATAAGCCTCCAGGCTCGATCTACCCCGAGGAGGAGGCTGGGAAGGGGTCCCAGCTGCCAGCCCTTCTCTTATAGCACATTGTACCCAGGACACAGCTCTGAATTCAGAGACAGAGAGCTGCCAGAAGGAGACAATATAAATGCAGCCCCGCAGCCCAACAAATACACAGTATCTTTATTAGCATCTTCCTTTTATTATTGGTTATGTGGATTTCCCTCCCCCCCCCCCCCCCTTCACTGCCTGTCTCCTCCTTCTTTTATTCCCATGAACAGTGACATTTATTATTGGCTAGGCAAGCAGGGTGCCTTTGCCCAGCATTCCCCAGGCGACTTAAGGCCACCCTGGGGACAGTGGTCACCCTTTAAGGAGGGCAAAAAATTATGGCAAAGGAATTACAATGGTCAAGAAGGGGCTGGAGCATTTCCCCCATTATCAGCAAAGAGAGGGGGGAAAGTACAGATTCCCAAGGCTTTGGCTTCCTGAGGAAAGCTGAGGGCCCACCACCCTGGTGAGCCAGACATTGCAGATGGAGGGATGACAGGCAGAGCTAGGCATGCTCCCCAGCACCAAATATAGGAGACCCATCAACTCTCTCCCTTGGAACTAGCCCATTTACACTGCAAATAAAAACTGCCTGAGTTGGAGCATCCCTTCATCCCAGCATTCCCAACACTGCATCCCCCCAGGGACCTTCCATGTCCTCCAGCATCTTCAGCCACCACAGTGAAGGCTCCTTCCCATCCCCACAGGCTTCTCTTGATACCCTGCATCTGAAGGGAGACAGAAATGCTCGGTGATGTGCTTAAAAGGGAGCTGACCTCTTTAGCCATGCGTGGATGCTGCTGAACAGCCGGCAAGACCAGGGAAACATCTGTGCTTTCTTGATCCTGGGAGATGCAAACAGCCTCCGGGAGAGGCAGGATCAGGCCCAGTATGGTTGCTGGAGGCTCAGCAATGAGGTCACATTCAAGAAAGGGCTCCCTGAATCAGCATAAATCTATCAGTGATGTGCCCACCCCAGCAGAGCTGTGGGCATTCCAAAAGCATCTCAACCTGCTGCCCATGTGGCTTGCCAAGAGGAGCAACCCCATGGTGTAATCTCAGCCCCTCCTCATGGAGTAAAAATGGATTGTTGTTGTTGTTGTTGTTAGTATTCTTCCTCTTTTTCTTCCCATCCTATAGGTGAGACTTTGCATTCAGAGGCAGGAGCAGATTGCAGTTCTTAATTAAAACCTCTAAGCCTTTTCCTGCTTCAAGTTGCACCAGGAGCGATCTCTAAACAACGCTCAGCAGCAAGGAGACAGCACTGACTGCTGCTCTGCTTTACAAAATAATGAAAACCTAAAGCAGCACAAGCCACAGAACAGGGAGTCCTTCCAACAATCTGTTTTCTGTACCCTGGAAAATAATAGCAACCCATATGGAAAGCCCACACAGCTCTTTTCCAGGTGCTTTGTGCGGCATGAAATCCATGGAATAAATTACCTGTGTGACAGAGAGGGGTACTGGGGCTTTGCTGATTTACTGTGCCTCATTCCCTTTGGATGCAAACATGTGGCATGGGGCAGGATTTTCTCACTACGTGGGAAATGTCACTCTAAATACCAGCAGCGTGGGGCACTGCTGTGGCAGAGCCCCGTTCCCAGCCCAGCTGGGAGCAGTCAGGAAGGGGGGGGGGGGGAAGAAAGAGGCTGAGAAATATGTTCCAGGCATTATCTGATCACAGGGTGATGAAACGCAATGGGTTTTCTCCATGTTGCTAGAGGTGGTTATAGGGAGCTTGGATCCCACAATGGATACCTTCATGGGGCAGAAAATCTATCACTAAAAGGGGAAACTGAGGCACTGAAAAACAAGGATGATGCTTAAATCAGATACATGAAGGAGAGCAGAGTAACTAATGAAGCCATGAAAAAATTCCTGTTGTGGAGATGCCAGCAGTATTTTAACTGGTCCATGAACAAAACACTGGAGCCACTTGCGAACACACAGCATCTACCTGTGTAGCCAGCCAGCTCTTCTGTTTGATGAAGGCATGAAGGATGTGGGGACACGCTCTCATATAGGATGCTCTTCTTGGTTGGCCAGTACCCAAACACCTTGGAAAGCTATTTTCACTCAGAAGGCACCAAAAGACACTTGGCAATTCTGCTCTTGTTCTGTGTCAGTTCTTAAACCTGGGGGGTTTATTTAGTCTGATTCTTTGCCTGGACAAAACATCCATTTGGGAACATGCTCAGGCTGCCTGAACCTCCCCTTCAAGCACCTGCAGGAACTGCAGCAAGTCTTGGCATGGGGTCACCATCTTCTTGCAGCATCAAACAACCTCTCATACCCCAAAACTCCTCTCTTTGAGCCCCCTAAAGTGGCTCTGAAAGTTTTTATCCTTCTCTCTTTCATTTTTAACCCAGAGAAGCAGACCTCCATGGACAAGCTCTGCTCCAGGTCCTGGGATGGTTTCATCTCCTGAATTTCACATATGGATGGCAAAGACAGAACCAGGCTCATGCATCCTGAAACATACTGGGGCTGCCCCTGCAGAGCCTGCTCAGGTGGAATGCAAAATGTATTCAATTAAACTGGGAATTAGAGTCTTTTCAACCTGATGGGAACTAAACCAAACCTTCCTTTCTGGAGAGCTGGTGCCAGCACCTCTCAGGTGAAGATGAATGAGCTGTTTTGATTTCTTCCTTCTCTCCATAGCAGAGCATCCAAGAGGTGCTCTGCAAAGACCAGCACGAGCTCAGCACAGGGGTTCAAACTCCAATTCCTCCTCCTGAACCACCCTGATGTGCTTTTCCCAAGCCCCCATCCTTGAGCCACTTACTTACAGAGAGGTACATGCAAATCCAGCCAGAAAATTAAGTGCTGTAAAACAAGGAAGACTAATTAAAACTCCAGTCATTCCACGCTGCAAGATCAGGTCTTTCTAGCAGATAAATCAGAGAGGGATGGTGCCTGGGATGCTTGTCCACTTGGCTAGGCTCTTCCAGCCATTTACCTAGCATTGCAAACAGATTATGTGATTAGGATAGAGCAATTAAGAAGCTGGACCATAAACTTCTATAATTGATGGGTTCTTTCCCTCCTTTTATAACTGCTCCTACCTCAAAGGCAGCCCTGAGCATGATGAAGAGCATCCCTGCAGGGCTAGCATGGGGAAGCATCACCAAAGGGCCCACCCTGGTCCTCTCAGCCCAGCAGGTATCTGCTTCATAAGGACCCCTAATCCATAGATGTGGGTTCCAGTTCCCACATCCCACCAGGGTGCACTGGGAGCCAGCCCCCATGCCTGGCAGCAACCTGCTCCCCAAGGAGGATTCAACAGCACTAAAGAGCTCTCTAAAGCCTTCAGACCCATCCCAAACAGCGAGAAAAGCCCCATGTAAACCACACTCACCACTTGATGTTCCAATTGCTGATGGTACAGGGGAATATCCCCACAAGGACACACACTTGGAGACTTCATAGCACTACTGCAGCCTCTAACACCCCCATGCCCTAATAAAGCCACAGCAGCACCCTCTAGGTACTGGTGGTTGGGGTCCTGCCCCAAACCCAGCCCAGCTGCCATCGCAGTAGTAGCAGCAATTAGAAACCCCTCATTAAAAAGCTCAATTTCAGGACATAATACACCGACACAGATGCAGTGACCGTGGGACAAGTCTGGGGCTTCATTCAGAGAGGCAAAGTTGGGGGATGCTGAAAGCCCATACACAAGGCAGGGACTGGAGCAGAGATGGACAAGCACCAAGAAGTCTTTTTCTCTTCTCAAGTGACATTTTCTGTCCCTGATGGATCAAAAATGTGCAATCAGTGATTTCTTACACACAGGCAAGAGCCAAAATCTGTGTTCCCCAGCCCTGAATTGATGTGGCTGGTAGAGAAGGCTCAGGAGCACCATTTTGGGCACCCCCTGCACCTCCAGCTCCTTCTTTGGAATCATCCTCCTGCAAATAAGCAGCATCCAAGATCCATTTCCCCATGAGATATCAACCTCTCTCTTAACTTTTACTAAGATCGGGCAGTGAATATCCTGGTGAAAGAGAAGAGGGGACAGACAGAGGTTTGCAGGGCACCCTGCTCCCCCAGGCAGCCCCTGCTGCCATCATCTCACTAGGGAGGGTCCAGCACTTATCTCCAGGATTAGTATTACAGGTTTTTGGTGTTGGCTTGCAAAAATGCATTGTTTGAGCCCAGAGGGACCATCTGGATGCTTCTCAACCTCAGCACTGGATTTACAGAAGAAAACCAGCCCAGGGCGTGAAGAATTTAATAATACAAGGTGTTGCATTACAAAGCCTGGAGAGTAATATCCATATTATGGTTATTATTGAATCAGAGCAGCCTCCTGTATTTTGTCCTGCCTGTAATTTAAACGGATCCTTGGCTATATTTGGGTGCTTTCGCAGGGAAAAAGCCATGAGTTATAGCTGAGTACCCATTAAAAGGGCCTGATGAGCAACATTTCTCTTTCTAAATCCAAATCTCAATAGGAAATATATGTATTTAAATATTGTATAGGGGTTTCTTCATCTCCTAATGCTGGCAGAGACTCTGCTATTGCCTCTGGGATTCCCAGCCTTGCTGGATCCTGTGGTTTTCATTGCCCGTTAGGGAAGCAGATCCCTAGGGATAGATCTCCCCTGGCATCAGGACTGGGTTGCAGCTTGCCAGAGCAAGGGCAGCTTGTGTGATGCTGTGCCAAAGGTGCTCCTGACCTCATGCCTCAGTTTCCACTTCTGCTGCGTGTGTGCAAGCAATGGAGGCAGTTGTTGATACAGGAGCTCAGCTGAGCAAGGACCATGTCTGTCCCTGCACACCCAAAGATAGACCCTAAAACATAAGAAAGGACCTTAATGACATGAATCAGGGATGCCACATGCTGAAAACCCCAGTGAGGGCCTGCGGACAGCCTGAAAGCCAGCGCTAGCAGAGCCCTTGGTCTGGCTCCGAGACTCTGAAGGGACTGGAGAAGGCCAAACAAAGCCCCTGAATCCTTAAAGAGCACTTGGCAGGATCACCTCACCCTGCAGAGCTGGGCTGCGCTCCCTGTGAAACAATCAGGCTCTCTCAGCTCTCCACACTTAGAATAGTAAAGAAAAGATGTTTCCCAGTGGGTGAAAATGAGTTTGCTTCTGGGAGGCAGGAATCACCTTTTCCTGGTAATTATGAACAAAGAGCATCATTTAGTAAGTGCCTTCGAGGTGGTTAATTAGCAGAGAAGTGAGCATCTAGCAATTAAGAGGTGTTTTTCCAACAATTCAGGGTAGCAGGGTCAGGAAACAAGAGAAGAGGAGGAACAGAGGGAGCACTTGGCTCCTGCATCCACGGCTGCACAGGGACACAAGGGTAGCCCTGGATCTGCACTCCCCAGGAAAGAAAAAGAAGAGATGTGGCATGAGTTTGGGTTGGAAAATTAACTCCCATGTAGTCTTCCCACCTCTCATGTATTCCTTATACTGGGGGGCTGCACCATGGCTCAGCTTCCTCAGCAAAAACACTAATGAGTATGGATGCTGTGGCACAATACTCTTGGCACTGGACCTGACTGAAGACCATCTGCTTCAAGATCTCCCCTTCCCCTCCCTGTGAGCACCTCAGCCTGGGTAATGCCGACACCAAAGCTTTTCCTTGGGGACACAGATGTCGCATCCACTCCTGTTTGTCCTCATCATCCCTGGGTCTGCCTTGGCATTCCAGCAGCAGCTGGATTTCAGCAGAGCCCTAGCCCTCCACACTGCTGAGGCCACCCCTATTTAACGGGTTTCTTGCTTCCTCTTTCTGCTCCACCACATTTCAGCAATGTCAATATGTCCAGTTCAGCCTGGAGAAGGCTGCGTGGAGACCTCATAGCAGCTTTCCAGGATCTGAAGGGGGCCTATAAGGATGCTGGGGAGGGACTCTTCATTAGGGACTGTAGTGATAGGACAAGGGGTAATGGGTTCAAACTTAA
>JASSUY010028900.1:0-50514 GCA_032466535.1 Forpus xanthops
TCCTTCTCTTCTCCATGCTGCCCCAGCCCAGCTCTCTCAGCCTGGCTCCAGAGCAGAGCTGCTCCAGCCCTCGCAGCCTCCTCTGCACTCACTCCAGCAGCTACCCATCCCTCTTGTGCTGCTGCCCCAGAGCTGGATCAGGACTGCAGGGAGGGTCTCCCCATAGCACAGCAGAGGGCAGAATCCCCTCCCTCAACTGCTGCTCACACTCTGGGTTGCAGCCCGGCGCATGGGGGAGGCCCTGGGCTAAAGTGCACACTGAAGCAGAGTTAAGGGGAGCTTCTTCTCATGCAAAACACCCAAGTCCTTCTCCTCAGGGCTGCTTTATCCAGTCTCTGCCCAGGCTGTGTTTGTGCCTTTTGCCTGCCTACCTGGGTATCTTACAGCTCCAGCCCTTGTCTTTTTTCCTGCTCTTGCTTCTTCTTCTGCATGGCCATTCTTTAAATCTGCCTCTTATCTAAGGCTGACCCGTTTTTCCATGGAATTGCATGGAGCTATGCTGTGGTCTTGCTGACCTGCTCATACAGGGCCATTACCTCTGCCATTCCTGCGTCCCTCTTTCATTTCCTCTGGCCCTTACACACCCCAGCACTCAAACACTACATGTGTCAGTCTCCACTTTTCCTACTAAAATCTTTATGTCTTGGTCCATGCTTCTGGTGGGATGCCTATCAGTCCCATGGGATTTCCCAGGGCTTTATCACTAGCTGGCAGGACAGACAAGGGACTGAGGAGCTTGGGGTCTGGGATAACCCTGGTCATCCGAGTGATCCAGAACTTATTCTGTTTTTCCTGCTGCACTTCAGGAGATGGCTGCCATGCCGAAGCTCCCATTCCTGCAGGCAGACAGCTGCCTGACCCACTGTGTACACAGGTTATTGTTACAATAAAAGGAAGTGGCATCTAAAGTCAGCTGTGAGGGCCTGGGGTAGACACGGTGATAATGGCTTCTGAATGCCTGAGAAGAGGCAGAGTGGTTATAAATTGAAGGAGATTACATTTAGGGAATAGGCAGGTTTGCAAGTGGGTCACCGAGATGCACAGACCGAGCATACTTTGTGGCATCCCTGTTGGGAATCCATCTAATGACGTGTTCCCGTTAATTCTTTAGCTGTGCATCCTCACAGCCCAGCTCATCCTCAGGCGTTCCAGCCCAGATGGACCTGCCACAGCTGCCTCCCACTCCTGCTTCCCCAGGACACTTGGAGCTGGAGCATACATGTGTGCAACGTGACGGGACCAAAGGCAGCACAACAGATACTTTCCGCCAAGCTGCCACCTCCCTGTGTTAGGTTGAACCAGCAAAGGTGGCCTTGGAAGGGAGATGGAAGGAGTGATTTCATGCGCTGGTTGTGTGTCCTAGATAGCGGCTTGCTGGGAGGGGAGCTGAAGAGAACAGAAGCTTTGAATACTGCTTGTTTTCCTTTAATTTTCTCTTAGTGTTTAGGGTTTCAGTGCAAGGTTGCATGAGTTCATGCAGAGACTGCAGGCATGGCTGTAGTCGTGCCCTCTCATTTAACCAGGGCTGAATCACAGTGCTGGGATAAACACATCAACTACTGCAGCATTTCCCAGGGATGGGGATCTCCGTCAGCAGCTGGCAAACCCAGAGAGTTGCTACACATAAATCATGAACTTACTGGGGCTGAGGAGGAGATGCACTGACACTGAGGAGCAACTCAGTGCAGTAGGAAAGCTTTTAATCCAGTTTATATCTACATGCAGATGTGAAGCAGTAACAGAGGGAGAAAATCGCTGTTTACACAAACTCAGTTGTTAAGTAGTTTGTTAGGTGGGATACCAAAGAGACATGTACCTTTTAAGAATGCAAGACACCGTGTTGTAGATCTTGTGACGAAGAGCATCACCTGCATAGGGAGATCTGGGAGGTTCTCAGCAAAACCAGTTGTGCAAAAGGGAGCTTAGGAAGCCAGATAAGCATGAGTCCAATTTGTAATTAATGTGGATGCATGTGACAGTTATATTTTGAGGGGCTACAAGGTAAGATGGAGAAACGTGGGGAGAGTATTACTGAATGTTGTATCAAATTCCAGCATCCACACTTTTATCGTGGATTAAAAAGCATTAGGGAGAGCTCAGAGAAGAGCTGCAAGAAAGAAAAGGTCTGAGAAATGTGTTATACAGTGATAGGTTTCAATCTATTTAGCTCATCAGAGAGCCAGTTGAGAGGTAACTTGATCATGGTCTCTAAGTACTTTTAGGGAGGAGATTTCTGATAGCCAAGGGTCCCTTAATCCTGAAGACAAAGACAAGGCTGGGTGGTTGACAGGTGGAGGTGAAGGAAAAGGAGTTCAAATTGGAATGAAGACACAAATGTTTCACAGGGAAGGTAATTAACACCTGAAGCTGCTTACCCAGGGATGTACGGGATCTGTCTTTAATGATAACTGAAGAGACTTGCTCTCCTCTAAACGCAAGTTATAGGCTTCACATCATTTATCCATGTGGAAGTGGATGGAAATACGCTCCACCGTGTCTACTCCCATCACCTTCTTGCTCAGATTACTTCCTTGATCTCATAGTGAGGATGTGCCTTGAGCTGCAGCACACATCCTTTGCCTCTCAGAGGGTGCTGTGCTAGCAGGTGTGAGGATGGGGACTTCCTTCCCTGGGGACATTCAAGGGGTGTCTGTGGGTCTCCTTTCAGAGTCAGGTGTCCATCAGACAGAGTGTCTCTAGTGTCTTCAGCCTGGAAACATGAGCTGCCAGACTACATGCAACCTGTGAGCAGTTTATCCCCTTTATTTCTCTTGCAATGTTTTTACTTCAGCCCTCCAGCTTACCCTGGGCTTAGATAATGTTGGTTTTGGCATCGTGGTTGTTTGACCTCTCCTCTGAGTGAACTCATCATGATATTGTCTCCCGCTGCCAAAGGTGCATCTTCAGACTGAAATTGGCTCAGGCACTCATCATTAGAAGAAAACTCTTAAGAAAAAAATAATCTCAGAGGCTCTCCAATGGCACTGGCAATCAAATCACAAAAAAAAATGGTCCTGGTGGGTGTCAGGGCCCTGACTAATAGACTTTAATAGTCCTGATCAGCCTCACCTCTGTCTTCACCCACAGCTTGTCCATTGCTCAGGGATCCTATTTAAATGCAGCCCTCAGCTGCCTTTATTTCTCTAAAGAATATAGTAGGTGTGCCTCTTTATAGCTCTTCTTGCCCTGCCTCCTAGATGGACCATAGCTGGACTTCAGTCCTGGCTGGCTGCATCTCCTTCTGCACCTGTGGATGGACCCAGTTCATTGCTGAGTACATCTGGGATGCTTTTCAGCCCTATTGCCAGCAGCTGGCTGTCTGATGGGCTCACACACTGTGGGACTATGCCTGCTGGTGAGCAAAGTGCCTGTACTGGGTTACCCTGGACGCCTGGCTCCTCTTCTCTTAGGGACCAGCTGGCCTTTGCTGATCCCCAACAGTAGGATCCTCCCCAGTAAGACTGAGGCAGGAAAACCTGCTATCCAAGAGCAGGTTACACAGTTTGGCAGGTATACCTGCACAGCAGTACTATTCCTGTTGTACTTGTAAAGTAATCCTCTAATGTTGTCAGTGGTCAAGATGCGTCCTGAGGTGTTGAAGAGTGGGTGCAGAGCTTCCTCTTAGGCTGAAAAGCCCAATTTAATGGCTGGTTGTCACTTAAAGAAGAAAATCTCTTTCAGCAGACTTCCGGAAGCTTGCTGGTTGTAAAGCTGAGAATGCCTGAGCTCATGGCACCACTGTCATGGTATGATTGGTGAATGCATCAGCAGGAATGATGAGAGCTTTTGGGCCACCTAGAAGAGATGCTGCAAATGTAGGCAGAATGCCCACAACATCTGTGCCTAGGGACCTTCCACTGACTCACATCATCAGTTGGACACTCAGGTCTTGGGAAGGAATGTCTATATTGTACTTGAACCCTCAAAGCATGACAAGAAGCTCAACGCAAACAGTAAAGGTGGAGGAACACAGCTCCAAACCCTCTGCAACCCTTGGCATACCGCTGATGCCATCAGCTTTATCCCCTGCCTACAGCAGTGTTGCAGGGCACCATGAGGAGCTGCTCAGTTATTGAGCACCTTGACAGTTTCCAAGTTTCTCTCCTGTCATGGTCCCAAGGGAGAGCAGAGCTGCTTTGCTTGCTCCTGTGGCAGTTGTCCTGGGAGAGTAGGAGCTTGATCCAGCTTTCAACCAATGCTTGTGCCCATGCTTTAAACCAACCATTTCAAAGGGAGAAGAGACAAGGGCAGAGGAGCAAATGTAGTGCCCTGACTTTTGTCCCTTATGCATCTCTGAGTTTGCTGGCACAGACAGACCCCTGGGACCATCACCTGGCAGGACAGTAGGAGGGCAGCATTGGGAGCACTCACATAGGAGCCAGTTATGGATGAAGATGAATGTTGCTGGTGTGCGACAGCTTTTCAGGCAAACTTCTTTTAGTGGAAAGGCTGGGATACTTTGAATGAAAAAAGGAGCCTGTTTCGAGATAAATTCATTTCTTGTTGAATGAATTGAATGCTCCCCAGCTGGATTACTTGCCAACCCACCAGCACCACAGGCACTGCTCAGAGCAAATCCTTAGCTGCCTCAGGTAGGAAGGGAGGTTTCAGACAGCTCTTACTCCGATGAGTTTCTCCCCAAAGCAAAAACATCAGACTTCCTCCAGAGCAAGGGTTGCCCAACTGCTTTAGTTAAGCGAATATATTACTGTAGTGTTGTCCAGAGGGATCACACTGTTGCTCAGAATAATCAACTGAACCTGCAGTAGAGATCTGGTGTAACAGATGCAAACCTGTCTTGTCTGCTGAATAACTACTGGGTATGTGGAGGGTTGTGCTGGGAGATGAAACCCTGAGATCTGTAAAAATGCTGTCTTTCAGAGTGGTTGCTGCTGTTTCTAGGTCAACACAAGAAGCCCTGGCCAGTTTGTACTTAGGGGAAGAGTAGATGCATTGCTCCAGGAGGCTGCGTGTAGCCCATGCCATCATTAGTCATACACATGCTACTAAAGATCTGAGTGTTAGGAGGCAGTGAAAAGGAAAGAATGAAAAACCACCACGCGACCAGCAGATCAGACTCACTCTGACACTATAAATGAAAAGCCAAATGAAGTCTAGAAATTCATTCATCCACATCGCTCATGTTAAGCCTCAAAATGTTCCTACTGGCCAATGAAAATCATTAAAGAAGTGACAGCCAGGTTCTCTAGAGGAGGAATTGTCACCGTAGTAGATATGGGATATGCTTTAGCATGAAACATTTGATGAGCTAGGCTCTAAGTTAGTGATTTCTGTGACTTCATCTGCACATTAAAAATGCAAGTGAATGCCATTTGGTGTTAGCTCTGCTCCTAAGATACTAGATGGAGTCAATTCACAGTTCTTCAGTGGATAATACTTTTTGTTTTTAGCGGAGGGTGTTGAAACAGAATGGAATATTAAAGCAATTTTTTCTGACAGCAATGCATAAATGTTGACCATGAAATGAAAAAGCAAAAAAAAAAAACCAAAACAAAAAGCAAGTACATATCTAACCAAGTGCTTCTGTATTAGGCAGCAGTGATTCCATTACTGCTTTCATTTAAATAAAGGCAGGCGATGATGTGCCCTTTCTGTAATGGAAATGCTCTTCAAGTTGAAGCCATCCATGGTCATTACAATCTGAAGAGGACTGCTTAGGAAATAGCTATACAATCTGTGCCTGGGGCACAATGCTGCACTCTTCCCTGGTTCCTTTTTACCCCGCTGTATGTGGGACTAGATGCAGATGGCTCCTGCTTCCCCATAAATATCCATGTCTATGGGTTGTTGTTCTGCTCTGGAGTGTCTTGGGCCTTTGCTTGCTTGTTCAGTGGTCTGAGAAGGGTGTCCCTTCAGTCCTACTTGTCAGCTTTTTTGTCCCAGCTCCCTGTACACCTAATGCAGGAGCACCTCAGGTGTTGCTGCTGAAACTCATGTTTGTATCTTGCAGGTCTCTGCAAGTTTTTGCTTCCCCTCTGTGCATGGGTCAAGCACCTCCTCATCTGTCCTTCATCCTTCCTCCAGCTCTCTGGCTGCACAGATGCTAACGCATAGAAGAACTGGGTTACTCTGTTCCAGGGCATGATGAGGTCTCCCATGCTGTCCTGGTGTGTGTGGCCACTGTCCCAGCAGGACACCCTACCCCAGTACCAGCCCTCCCTGCTTTGGGGCTGCCTGGGATCTGCTTTTTCCCTCAAGTACCCATGGTTTTCATGGGCACATCTCTTCAAGGGAGCAGAAGCCTCTTGAGCTCTCTGTTGTGACTTTGCATCCTTTCACAGCAGCTCTACCTAGCACTGGGTATGTCCTGCTCCTGGAGATGGCTCCATCTCAGTGACCAGACATCTCCTAAGGGTCTCCTTGAGGACCATTGGTGAGATCCTGACTTCTACCTGTCCCAGCTGTGCCTTTGCTCTGAGCTAAACAGAGTGCGATGGGCAGTAAGAGCTGATGGGAGAGGTGAGGAGAGTCAGGGGGGCAAAACCGATGCAGAGTGGCCAAGCTTCCATCAAGGTTAAGCGTGCCGTCTGCCTGGTGCCACTAGATGTCCTTATGAGAAAGGGCTTGGTGCTGCCCATGGCCAGGTAACCCCAGAGACAAAGCTGGGACTGGAGCCGGGGGCACCTCTGTCTCCCCTCCACCCAGCAGCTTGGCTCATCCACACCTGTTGGCATGGGCAGTGATTCCTGGTTGCAGGAACAAGCCCCACGGGAGCCATGTGAGGGCAGAGAGGTGTCCCGGCAGTCGCCTGGGGATGCTGCAGCGCCGGGATGCTCGCAGGCTGTGCTGAGTCAGTCCTCCCCCTCCTTGGAAACTCTAAGCGCTAAGAAAATAAAAGGCTGCGCTGTGGAGCTCTGAGCCGAGCTGTGTAGGAGGACGAGCCGGGGTGCAGCCCAGGGTGTGGAGGCTCTCACATGGCTCTGATCCTCTTTGCGAGCTTCCTGAAGCCAACCTGGGCAGCTGAAGGCTGGGAATCGCTGGGTATTGGTCCTCACTGACCCCACATCCCATGCACGTAGGGTCTGCACCACATTTTTCTTCAGCTTTCACTGATGGGCTTTGTGGTTCTGGCATCCTGCACTGCCAGCCCTGTTCCTCTGCTCTGCTGATGGCAGTGCCAAAGAGACCTGTGCCGGGCAGGCCAGTGTCCTGCTCCCACTCCTGCCTGCTTCCTTGGCGCTGGCAGTGTGCTGGGAGGAGGGCTGAGATGCAGAAGGTGAAACTCTGCAGCGAGGAGATTAGAGCTCTTGTGTTTTCCTTTCTCCTTTTTTTTTTTTCTTTCTTTTTTCTTTTTCAATTTTTCCCCTTCAAAGGAATGACTCCGTATTTTTGGAAATAATAGCTGCCTCGAAAATCCTGGTACGAACTCTTCCAGGCTTTAGCCTTGCTTATTGCAGCCTGCGCTAGGGGCCCTGTTGGGATGCAGAAGTTTAACTCTTTCCTGCCTGCTGCCTCTTTCCCAGCTTTAGGAACTGACCCTCTCACCCCAGCCTAGTCTAGTGGCTCAAATTAATGGCAGGTAATGCTTGGAGTCGAGGGCAGATCGCAGCAGGAAAGGTGAGTTGGATGCCCTGCGAAATTGGCCTCAGCCTGGTGCAATGATGCTGGAGAATAAAGCCGATGGTGTTGGATGCTGAGCAGCCGTGTTCAAGGTGTGACTGACACACAGTCTGCAGCCTGGCAACCAGCAGGCACAGCTTTGATAAAGAAAGTTGCCTAGAATAGGGAGAATGGAAATAAATCATTTCTGTGGCTTGGTTTGTGGGTTAACTTTCTCATCTGTGTACAGATCTCAACAGGCTTTGATGTCTCTTGATAGTCAGGAGTCAGGGGGGGTGGGAAGACAAGCTAAATGCAAACTGGTGGAGCAGTAATGATGTAAAGTACTGGAGTTAGCAGCTCACTAATTACATTTGCAGATAAATCCTAACTGGGAGAAGATGCAAACTCCCGTGTGAAGTGAAAGACAAAAGGAACCCGAGAGACGGGAGCCGTGGGTAGGAAGCGACAGTGCAAACCAGCCCTGATGAATGCAGTTCCTGTATTGTGGGGGAAATAACCCTGAAGCCAAATTCAATGGGAGTGAAACACCTGGAGAGCAATAGCCTTGGGCAGAAAGCACTCAGCCTACCAGGTAGGAGTTTGTAGTTGCTGCTATTGTGTGTTGCAGACCCAGCGGAATTGCATGGAAGGGGCAGGAAGAGGCCTCTGTTTCTTGCCTGAATCCCAAGAAGGATGTGGCTCACATAGCATGTGCAGTGCTGGGTCCCAGAGACCTGGAGAAACACAATGGAAAGCCCATGGGTTCAGCAGAGAGGTGGGGATGGGACCTGTGCAGGGGCTGCCCTGTTCCAGACATGGTGGGAACAGGGAAACCAAAGGGAAGAGCTGCAGGGAGTAAGTAGGGCAGCAGGGGTGACAGCCCAGGAGGGGGGAGGAAGGGAGAGAAGAGGAAATGCCTCACGGCAGGTCTTGTGCTCTGCTATTTTTAGGTAACCCTTGCAGCCGCACTGTGCAGTGGTCACCCGGACTGCAAACTGCAGTGGGTTTTAGGAGCAGCCCTGAGAGCAGCTCCTGACGTGAGCCTGCAAAGGGACAGGGAGTGGTGGGAGCCTGGCACGGAGCAGGGGTCCCCAGCATGCAGATCCAATGCAGATCCATGCTTGCCCTGTCTCAGGCCTTCCTACTCCTTATGAGAGACCTTGCTAAGGGTTATGGCCAGGGTAAAAGGAGCACAACTTACGGCAAAAGAAGGGGGCTGGATGTTACAGTGGACACACTGATTTTCTCAAATCATGCCTTATCAAAGCCCATCACCCTGGCATGGGCTGTGTCAGACTGGAGGGAGGACGTGCTGAAGTCAGGCATCCGGCCCATTCCCAAGCTGTTTTCTAGGCTGTGAAACCCCAGTATTGCCTTCTGCTGCCCACTGAGCTTGTGCTGCAAGTGGAGCACTCTCTGAGAGCGCCTCTGTGCTGCTCAACCCAAACTTGTCCTCCTGGGACTTTCTGACATGTTGCCTTAACACCCAGCCCTTCCAAAGGGACCAGAGAAGACTCTGTTATCACACTTCTTGGTGAAGAAGCTGGTGAGCACCGGGATGCTCTGACCTTGCTGGCATGAGATCAGCCATCCCCATTTCCCACTGAGTCCCTGTTACACCAGGGATGGACAGCCCCTGAGACTGCTGTGACAGGACAATGCATATGCATGGGGCTGGGGCATCAGATCTTGTGCAGCAGAGGAAGAACAGATTTCCTATTTATATGGGCTAAACAGCTAAAGAATAGAGGTGAGCTGCCTGTCAGCTCATTATAGCAGAAGCACAAGCCTGTGTTTCAGGAGCCCTCAGCTCTCTCTTCTGCTCCTGTAATTGTGAAATCTGTTTGCCAGCAGTCCTCCTGGGATGAAGCTGCAGGGATAGCAAGGGCTTAACATGCAGTAATGTGCTTGCTGAAACCACTTCCCTCCCGAGGCTGCACCATGTACTTTAGCCTGCCATTACCTGAATCCTTGGATGCCTGGAGTTAACAGCTACCGTAGTTCAGGTCTTGTTGCAGAAATAAATGGGATCCCAAGGGGCTTCTCATGACAGAGCCCTCCAGGTCATGAGCTGCCCCAGGCAGGCTAGGACAATGGGTGGGAAAGTCTCCAATGCCTATGGAGGGAGAGCTGTCCTACCAGGCTGCACTGTGCACTGCAGGAGCTGTGCTGCAGGCTCTGGACCAGCCCTACCAACACCAGGCAAACTGACTGAAGAGAGGGGTGAGCAGGTAGTTGGGTGTTACAAGACTCCTACCACTGTAAGCCAATGTATTTAGAAAGGGATTAGCAGCAATAAGGATACAGTAAGAACCAAGTGGTGAGCACCAGGTGGATTGGCCTTGGAGTGACACTGCCCTGGAGGTCTCCTGCTTTCTGCCCTTTGGGCAGCATGTTGAGGGCATTCATCAGTGAGAAGAGTGTTCCTAGCTCCAAATATCTGCACAGTGGGGCACAAGTGATGATGGTGGGTTCCTTCCTACCCCAGAAGCCTCCTTGCTATGCAGATCTGCAACCATCTGCAGACCCTTGGTGAGCTCCAGTTGTACACAGAGCTCCCTGGGACTTGCCTGCCAAGTCCAAGTGGGGTTTCCCTCTCCATCTGATTTGCCCATGCTGGATCTCTCCACTTAGCATGTGAAGAGCTGTGTATATGAGGACGTCCCACCAGTCTTAGAGCATGAAGGTTTTTCCCCAGGGGCTTTTTACTGTGCTGGGTGCAAGGGCTGCATGCACTGCGCAAGCCCTGGGAGATGCCAAGTGGGAGAGACTCATGCCTCAGCCAGGACCCCTTATTTCACGGAACAGCTCCTCATGTCAGCAGAAATAAGGAGTACATTTCATCTCCTTTTCCCTCTTTTTGAGAGCCTCCTGGGGACTCAAGTGACACACCATGCATCTGCTGCGCTGTGCTGGAGGAGGTCTCAGTTTTCTTCAGAGCTTATGTCAGGAGCTCGAGCACCCACATGAAGCTTTCTGAGGATTTTGTCATTTGCAGCCATGGTAGCACTGGCTTTATGAGCTCCCTGTGCTGGTGGCAAACCCCAATGCAATCTCAGTGCTGGCTGAGCTCTGCTGAACAGCCCATGTCCTGCAGCCAAAATTATACAGCCTCTGCCACTCGAAGCACAGAGCAATTCAGAGAGTAACCCACTTGTAGGGCAAAGGATGAAATGATACATCCTGAATATGAGCAGTGAAATTACCAGCGCCACCTCTGTCAATGCCACTGAATCCCTCTGAAATGAATTCTTGAGAACAAATGAGCCTCTTATACTCAGAGATTTGCTGAACACCGTGGATTTGCCTTTCCCTAGCTCTGTGCAGGGGCAACGGGAGCTGACCTTGCTCCAAGGTCAAATATTGTCAGCATGGGTTCAGCAGTGAGTGCTTCCCAGAGTGCCTGCTCTCCCCACTTACAAAATGCTGTCCTGGCCTGTTCCTGGGCAGAGAGCATGAGGCTACAGAGGGTCCACTCTGCTTTATGCTGGGTAAAAGCTAATCAGTCCCACTGTGCCTCTGCAAGGCATGGGTGTCAATACAGGAAGATGCTGCTCCCTGAAAAGGCAGCTGGGATCAGGGCCAGCATGTCTGCTGGAGTGAGGAAGAGCTGTTGGGACAGCCTAGAAACTGGATGGGAGAAGACAGCCGCCTCTTGCACCCACAGCACAAGGCTAAAGAGGATCTTCCATGGGGTCATCTCTCTCCATTCATCAATCCTCCTCAAGCTGTTTTTTGGGGATGCTCAGAGCAGCCTGTTGGGAGGCAGGCAGCTCCATGGTGCCTGCAATGGAACATGCATGCTCTGCATGAGGTTTTTGGGTGGCTCAGCTGCAAGGGGCATCCCTAAACCCCTTGGGCACATTTGTTCGCTACTGGAAAGAGGCACCAACCCAGCCCCATCAGGGACTGATAATGTCTGTATGGAGGGAATTGCTGTTTCCTTCTTCTGGAAGGTTTCTTTCCTTAAGAAGAGAACATGAGGTACAAGACATACCACAGGATCCAGGCATTTCATGCCTGCTGTTTCCTGGCTGTTCTGCTGGCTGGTGCCAGTGTGCCCACATGGCTGGTTTCCCAGTTATATATTCTGTGTTTTAGGGAAGCTGGTCAGGAGTGACAAGCATTGGGGTCCCATACCTTTCTATATTGGGATCTCTCTAGAGCAGATGGCAGAGGATAACCTGTTGCACATCCCCAGCACGTGCTGTGCTCAAGGATGCAGTGGTGCCCTCAGTGATGGGGACAAATGGATTGGGAGAATGCTGAGGAAGACCCCCAAAACCTGCAGCCCCTTGGGACCACAAGGAGGAGCAGCACACAGGCAGCTCCCTTGAGGTTTGGGGTAGGAGCTCAATGCCCCTGTGATGGCTGTGAGCAGAGCAGGACAGGACCCACCTCTGAGGATGCAGTGGCTGAGGGGAGAGCTGAGCAGGAAGACTTTGTGTTTCCCTACTGCCAGACTCTGCTCTTGGGGGCTCTCTGCTTACAAAGTGAAGCCTTCCCCTTTATTCAGATCAAACCCAGCTTCTGAGTTTTGGAATCCTTCAGAAGGGGCAAGAAGGGGTATGTGGAAGTTGACTGAGGGGACCCATTGCAAAGCAGCTCTCCAAGCTGCTGTGGTCCCTTAATTCCTATGGTGATAGCAGAGGCAGGGAGCTCAGCAGCACCTTCAGATCTTGCTGATGCTGGAGAAGGGAGCACACAGGAACAATTTGGTTGGGTTTCCCGCTGCTGGGAGTGCTCTTAGATGTTATGATTTCTTAATATACTCCCTACACACGAGCACACCAGGTGCTGGAGTTTCATAAATTTGCATCTTTGCAATAGCTGCTTGATTCCCCATCAGGATCAAAGCTGAACTTTCCTGAAGAGGCAGCCTGTCTATTCAAAGCATTTTCATGTGACAACTTAAACTGGGCTCTGTGACAGTGCTGTAGATCCGCAGTGGCCAACACCCAGAAATCTCTGCTGCTGTTTGCACTGCTTTTGAATGTTGCTCACCGTTTTGTGCTCCAGAGCTTCCCCCTGTGCTGGCTACCTACCTGCTGCCTCCAGTGCCAAGCGACCTGGAGAGGGCCATAAGCATTCCAGCACTTGAAAAGGAAACCTTTTAGCTGTCTCTTTATTCACAGAACCTTTCACCCCATGCAGGTTCTTACCATCTATTAGAAAAGACATTTTTCTCAGGTGAATAAAAATATCTCAGTGCCTTAATGAGAATATTAAACTCGGTTTCACCCACTTTGACTGCTGCCATGAGGTCTCAGCGTAGAACAAACACCTTTCGTCCAATTACTGGGGAAAAAACCCAGCTCTTTCCTTGATAGGCTCTGTATTACCTTGTTCTTGAAATTCCCTTCTTTGTTCATCATGTCAAGCAGGGACACTTTGCTGTGGATGGAGCAGTTCCCAGTTATCCAGGCTATGTCACTGGTTCTATGCCATTCCCATGGATACCTGAGAGTAAGCACAGAAATAGAGGATTCCCACCTTTCAGGAATAAAACATTACTATTCCTACATATGACTTATACAGTTCTGGTGTCCAGAGGCAAGACCTGAGCTATCTACCATAGTGTCCAGCTACTTTCTCTGTACCTTCCACCTGCCTCTGTAACTTCTTCCAACACTGGCTTCAAAACACTCAGTAAGTTCTCAAGGTCAGTGAGTGCAGAGGAGCACCAAACATACTGCTCTATGGACTAAGGGCTTTACCAGGATAAGGGCACCTGGATAACAAGAGTGCATATGTGGATTTCTGCTATGCCCTTTATTTCAGATGGCTGTTGGTCAGCTGTGGCTGGGGCTGCTGTATCAGCATCCCTCTCCCTTTAACAGATGACAGTGGGATGTGCTCCCTTCCCACACACCTGCAGCTTCCTCTGCCTTTGGTATGACCCTTCCCATAGGAATCACCCTGGGGTGATGGTCTTCCCACACTACCTCCCAGTTCACCCTTCAACCCTCTGCACTGTCAGTACAGCCTGTGTGCCAGGGTATCCCGCAGGCAGGAGTCAGGGGGCAACCTGCCAATGATCATCTCTTAATTGAAAATCACATAACAAACATTCCTCCTCAGGCTAGCTGGAAGTTATGGCTGTGATCACAAGTTAAGGGCAACCCAAATGCAGGCAGAAACGAGTCTCGACTTGCCTCCATGCTACTGAGCCACGGGACGTGATATTTAGGTAGATCTTCAGTTCCCCAGATGGGCTCAGTGTGAGCAAGAGCAGAGTGGTGAAGCTCCTAGAAAACCAGAGAGTGATTCAGAACCTGGTTTTATGGTCTCTGAATGCCTTTGTTTCTCTGCTTTCCTTAGGGTGATGTTTCCCAGTGCAGGAATAAACGGTCTTGGCTGAGTCTGCACCTATGCTGGTTTTTCCTCAGATGAAATAGCTTACTGGGAACATGGGAATCCCAGTATGCCCAGGAGAGTCACCTTTCAGACATGTTGGAAACAGCATCCATTGGAAGTGATGACATTGAAGACAAAACCTATCTGGGTGAGTAGAAGTCCATAGAGACAGAGACACTTTATGGAGTCGAAATATGACAGCACTGAGGGATTTGCTGAGCTGGGTTCCTGACTGAGAGTCAGCTGCTGTTTCCAGAGGACCTCTAGATGCTGGTTTGCTTTGGCATGAATATCTGCAGAGCTGTTACTGACAGCCACTTGGCCAAGCTCCCCCGGGGTTTCACCCTAGTCAGGGTCAGTGCAGCTTTCTCCCTCTGAGCTGTGATGCTCGAGCCCATCGTGCCAGCTACCAGGCTGCCATGGCGGGTTATTCATGGGAGATGTGTTAGAAACTGGCTGAAGAGCAAAAAGCCCTTTGCTGGGGAGGGGGTTGAGCACAGTGGGACCAAACTGCTTGGCAGAGAGGATGGCTCCTGCTTGTGACTGTCCCCACTGCAGGGTGGGTGCAGCGCGGGTCTGCTCGCTGCTCCTCGCCTCTCCCATGGACTGTCTGCAGAGGAGTTCATGAGGGATTGATGGCACTGGGTGCCTTTCCAAGACTGAAGCCCCATCACTCAGAAGGCGTTAAACGTGGTCTGGCGTGACACGCTGCTCTCTGGCACTGACCAGTGCAGCCTACTGACTGCAAATCTACTGGGTCCATGGGCAAATTATCCCAACATCAGCACATTGAAGAGAAATTAATTTCCCTGCAGGAGTGAGGAAGAAAGGCTCTTCCCAATCACAGTCCAGCTCACAGAGCCTGTTATGAAACGTGGTGACAAGCTCCTCTGTGCCATGCAGACAGGGAACAGCATCATGCCTGGATCTGCAGACAAGCCAGCAGGTGGGAAAGTCATGACAAGCAATGGGAAGAGAGCCCCTGGTTGATGGCTTTTAAAGTTAGTTACAGGGGACTGGAAGCCCTGAGGATGGTTGGAGTTTTCCCTCCAATCAGTGCAGGGACACAGAAGCCCTGCAGAGGGGCAGCAATGGGGTGAATGGGGTCACATATGCATGGATGAGGAGGAAAGTATTTCTAATGGATCTGATATAAACTAATTAGTGGCATCTGACTGAAGAACAAGTGTCTTGCTGCTAAGGAAGAATTAAAATTTGACCTCAAAGTCCTCCTTTGTGCTGGCCCACAATACCTGGGGTTTAGGAGAGAGGAAACAGTAACAGAAAGGGAAGGAAGGTACGTGAATGTAAATATGAAATGAAATAGAACATAATGTGGCTTTACCAGAGGAAGACCAAGTAAGATAAAGCTGCTGCCTCTTTCGGGGAAGATAATGGAATTATTTATATATTTATTTTTAAAATGGAAGGAAATGTATTAGATTTCATCAACCTGCACTCGACATGGCACTGTGTGCAAGCTTCCGTGTGCCTCTGGAGAAGATAAGCTCCTTCAGGTGAAGAAGACCCCTGGAATGTGTACTGGACAGTTACCTGCTCTACAGTTTGGCTCTGAGTGCAGATATGGGGCAACAAAAAGAAACTAAAAGTGAGAGGAACAGATCTATTGCTGCTGTGGGCAGCTCTGGGAAGGACAGCCAGGGAGGACACAGAGGTGTCAGCCTTGTCCCTTGGCGTGGCAGAGCCCCAGCTGATGGGATAGAGGATGCAGACAGGGACAAAGCAGTTTGCACCAGCCTGGCTGCTGCCCTCTGCCAGCTCAGGTTAGGAGCAGGAGTGTCCCTGTGGCTTTCTCCCGCTTCTCCTGCCTCCCCAGGAGTGGGTGTTGATGGGATGGAAGGACCAGGCAGCAAACCAGCTCCTGCCACATCCTTTTCCCTCGAGGAAGCCCATAGAGACCAGCCAAGAAAGGCCATGGAAGTCACTTTCAAGGGGCAAAGAAGCTGCTAGGGGAGGAGAGGAGAGGCACCTGCTCCCACCTCCCTGCTGTGAGGCAGGGAATGTCACACATGAGCCCCCTCCCTGCCTGAGAGTTGTTCCCCCCCAGTGCCATCCCCAGGCTGCCTCTGCCCCGGGTGTTCTTTGCTCATACTTGCGTCTGAATGCACATTTCTCCAGCTCAGTGAGTCAGCTGGGGCTGGACCAGAGCTGGAAGTGTTTTATGTGTGCAGAAATGGAAAGGAAATGAATGCTGCTTCTCCTCTCAAGTCTGAGATGGGGAAATGATTTGCCAGGGATTTGTAATAGTGTTTTTTTTTTTTTTTCTTAAATCTGCCTGAATAGGCTTTCTGTGGAGAGAAAAGAGAAAGGCTCTGAAAGCAGAAAATATGGTTATGTCCTAATGGGATAATTTATTAGTAGGGACAGAAGAATTAAAGAGAAAGGAAAAGAGAAGACTATTTCCCAGGCAGCCAGGAACTGCTCTTGCCATCGTGGGGCCACACAGCAGGGATTTATCCTTGTGTCTCTGCAGAGAAAGTCCTGGGTTAGTGTTGAAGGAACTTGGAACTGATCCCTCTGTAGTGAGAGCCTGTCTCTGACATGTGCTCTGTAAACATTTATGCAAGCTCACCTGCTCCAAACCTTCCCGGATAAGCCCTGGGCTTTTGCCAGGATGCTGATGGCACCGAGGGTCTTGGGAGCCAGATTTGCTTCCCCTTGTTGCACTCTCAGCCCTGCGATACTGATGATTTTCTTTCACTCTGAGTGAGCTTTGGATCCAGCTGAGCTCAGGGTCAGAATAAACCAGGGTCAGAATAAACCTCTCTGGTTCTGAGGGTGACTGAAGATCTCCTGTGCCTCTGTTTTCTTACCCAGGGCTGGGAGCTGTGACTGCTGGCAGCAGCCTGGCTCCTGGAGCAAGCTCTACCCCAAAGACTGCCTCGCCAACGGACTGAGGCCCAGCCCCTCTGTGCTCTCTTCCAGCAATAATACCTGCCTGGAGCAGGGATCAGAGGGATCACAAGGGGAAGCTGCTGAAGCAGGAGGAGTGGAGCAGGGAGAACAGGCACTGTTTTACGGGGAGTAGGCCCAGTCTGTTGCCATGCCACCACTGGCAGGACCCTGCAGAGTTCAGTGTGATCCATGTCCTCCAAACAGGCATTTTTGATGGCTGTTCTCTGTTTCGATTTTCTATTTGCTGAAGTGGGAACAGGTTGCAGGTTACAGTTCCAAGGATGCTTCACTGAGCTGCAACCACAGGAAGATGTCCTGCTGTCCTCCTACCTGTGAGCTACCTTGGACGCTGCTCTGGCTATGACAAGGTGCTGTCACCGCTGACTTGGTGGAAAGACAAACCCTGCTTTGCCTGTTGCCTTACTCGCATGTTGTCTGCTTGGATAACCGGAGTGTGCTGAAAGGAGCAGGGCTGGAAGGAACATGAGCTTTGCCCTTTGTGGAGCTGTGGGGCTGCTCAGCCCCCTGCAGCAGGGTAATGTGCAGTTTTGTGCCACAGGTCTGCTAAGACACTATAATGAACAAGCCACAAAGGTGAATAGCTGCTAATGACCAGCCTTGATTGGCCAACAGCGGGGTTGTGGGCAGGAAGCTGAGCAAAGGCTCTGCAGGTTGTTGTTGCTGGAATCCCCTCACTTCCCCTGAGGCATTTCTAAAGGAGCCCAGTGTCAAAGCAGCCTCTGATGGCGCTGGGAACGTGCTCAGATGTCTCCTGCATCACTGCCATGTCAGGTCACCCTCAGGTCAGCAGCAGGAGCAGGAACTACCAGAGGCAGCATGGTCGGGTAGCAGAAGAAAGATACTGCACTGTTTCCGGTCCTGTATCCTCGTTGGGTAAGCTCCCAGCTGTGTTTCAGGAGATGCTGTTACTCATCTCCTGGCTAGGAGCAGGGCTTCCGGGGACACTGACTCATTCCTGGATCACAGTAAACCCCCAGATGCTCCCATGATGTCTGTCATCCCAAGAGCTCCCCACTGCCCATGGGTACTGATCCTCCGTTTCAGCAGCTTCATTTCACTTCCGTATACCAGAATTGGCTTTCACAACTGGCATCTGTCACAGGCTTTCTGCCCCTCCCCTCAAGAGAGCCCCAGTAAACTCTGTCTGGTTTTGAAGAGCTTTCTACTCAGCTGGAATTTGCTGACTCTTATCCTCCTTTCCAGAAAGGTATGTCCCAAACCAGAGTCATGCTTATCATAGAAACCCTGGTGCTCAGCTTCAGAGAGAAGGAGCTTTGGAGCTAACTTTTACTCTGACTCAGTACTAAAATCGCTCTGGAAGAAGTGATGCACATGCACATGTCATCTGTCCTCCTGGAGGCAGGATGGCTGGAGCTGTGTGCTTTGGCTGCTCTGAGCACAGTGAGAGCTGTTGTCCTGGCATTGCTTGGACCATGGGCAGACGGTGGGTGAGGGACATGTATGAGTGCAGGGGGAGGAAATCTCCGTGCACAGAGAAGTGGTCCCCATGGCCCAGAGAGATGTTGAGCGGGAGCAGAAACAGACTGCAATCCAGCGCGGCACTGCCCAGACATGGTGTCCTCCCACAAGGGCACTTTTTCCCTGCAGCTAGGACCAACCCAGAGAGTAGGTTTGATGTGTTGGATGCCAGAGATTGTAGGGCATCAGGGACTGCAGCGATAGGACAAGGGGTAATGGATTCAAACTGAAACAGGGGAAGTTCAGGTTAGATATTAAGAAGGTTTTTCTCTGTGAGGGTGGTGTGTAAAGGCCTTTTCTGTTTCCTTGCTGCCGAACCCTGAAGATTTTGGGGTGCTCAGCTTAAAGCCCGATGTTTCCTCCTTGATGTGCAACTGCAACCCAGCATCTGAAGTTAGAAACCCCTCTGGTCTGTCAGGTTTTTGCCAATGCCGAGGGGCCGATGCAGCAGAGCAGCTGGTGGGGTGACCCATCAGGACGTCACGGAGCAGATCACAGCGTGTGTGCTGGGAGTGCTGTGCTGCTGACAGGCACCGCACCTCCTCTGAGGTTCAATGGAGCTGCGAGGTCATACCTGTCATTTTCCAGGGAAAAACACAGGTTTGAATCCCTCTCTGTGCTTGGAAGACTTCACGGCTTGTGGAAGATGAAAATTGCCTTGTGCAATGTGGTCTAGTGCAAGGCATCCCTGCCTGGGGCAGGGGGAATGGAACTGAATGATTTTAAGGTCCTTTCCAACCCAAGCTAATCTGTGATTCTATGATTAGCTGGAGCTCCTGCTTTTTCAAGAGGAAGCTCTCTTATATGGTTTTTTATCCTGGTCATTTGAGTCCCAGGTAGGGTTGGTGTATTTGAGGGAGGTCTATGCTACTGCTCTTAAATGTTAGTTACCCTTCATCTGAGCAGTCCCAGGAGAGCATGGATGGGAAAGTTCATCATGTTGGTGCTTCCTTTTGCCCCGGGTGGTGCTAGGAGGAAACCTGTGGGCTGTGGGATTCAGCAGGGAGCAAATCTTTGCCTGGCTCCGGTGGCCAGGATGGAGATGTGGACACAGGGATGCTGCCAGGGGTGGAGGTGCTTTGCAGCCATGATCTACCATCTCCCTTCTCCCACATCAAAAGCAAAAATGGTCAGTCCCCCCCCCATCATCCCTGTTGCAGGAAAAGCCTCTCTGATATTAATAAGAATCTAATTTTACATTTATTGTTCCATGAATTAATTACATTGCAAGTAGAGTTACCTTTTACACAGCCATTAAACTTCAGGAAGGCCTCTTTATACCACTCCATGGATAATTTAATTAGCATAGTAATGTCTTATTAGCTATAAACCCAAAGCTGGTTTAGAATCACTTAAATTAAAACTCAAAAGCCTTCAGCCACCTTGTAACCCCTCTGCCTGACTGGTGGGCAGAGGATGGAGTATGCACAAGTGGTGGGCTTCACCCTGCCACAGGCAGAACCTCTGGGCAGCGTTCTCGGCTGCAGTACTGCCTGGACAGCATCCACGGGGCTGAGATCAGTGGTAGGAGCCCCTCAGCTTGCCTCCTAATCCTCATTTTATTTCCTGTTAGCTATCATTGGTATTTGCATTAATTGGGCTACTCTGGAAGAGCCGTGATAATCCATTATGGATGGACAATTACAGCTGCAGAGGGGAATTTAGGAGCTAGGCAGGAGCATTTGTGGCACTTCAAGGGGGGTACAGTCCCCAGCCTAGGGCTCTCTGGGGCTGCAGGGTTGATGCCATCTTCTCCATGGGTTTTCAGCAAAGGAAACCCCAGAGCTGATGACGGCACTGGTTCCCAAAGCATCCACCTGAGCCGAACAGGAGCAGAGGGCATCTGTCTCATCAATATATCAGGGCAACGTGTCCGCTTGGCCCCTGGGGTCCCCTCTGTCCCCCACTTCCCAGCAGCATTATCCTCTCCATTAAAGCACTGTGACTTCAATATTGTGGCTGCACTGAGATTTATGCATGAAGCTGGGATTGTGCAGCTGTGTTTCACATGATCCCAAACACCCCACACACTGGGGTCAGGACTGGCACCTCTGTTCTTAAATATCACAGTTTATGCATTAAACCCTTTTTAAAATGACCCCTTCTGCTATTCAATTAATAGTATAACTTTTTTTTTCTGTAACAGATCTTCTTAGCTAATAAATAGCTTAATTTGGAGGTTTGGAAATTGACTCAGAGCAGAGTTTAACGAAATCGAAGAGCAAGACTACGGCTTGAATGTAATAATCTGAAAATAATTGATTAATTTGCATGATCCTTCATAATTGCTTCAATTTACACCCAAGAGGACACTGTCATCAATAGATGAATAAGACATAATTTTTAAAGTCCCAATAATGCATGGGTTAGAATGGAGGCAATTCACTCATCCTGAAGCATGGCGCAGGCTCCTTCCAGCACAGTGTGGGGAGAGCTCTCATTGTTAGAGAAATCATGCTGTAATTTAATTCACTTGTTAAGAATGTAATTATGCTCATCATCCTTGGGAAAGAAGAGGATCAAGTCCTATCAGAGTGATGCTAACCTTTAGACAGAGAGATTTCAACAGAATGAGGAAGCCAGGCGACAGCATCAAGAGTCAGAAGTAAAGAGATTAAAATGCTGAGATTTGGCACGGATGCTCTTTAAGGAGTGACAGAGCAAAACAGCTACCTTCTGCAAGGTACTTAACCACATGCTTCAGCTTCAATTGCCATTAATGAGATTTCAGCATATGCTTAGCTATACCAGGACCTGACAGTACCAAAGGCTCAAACTGCCTGCCTGGGTCTGATCAGCGAGCATGGGAGGAAGGCTGCGGCAAAGGCAGGTAAATGGCAGGGTTCAGGAAGGTGTTTGGGCCACACAATGGTCCTTCAAAAAATGGAAATCCAACCTTCACAAGGTCAACAAACAGGGGCAGAAAATACAGCATGAAAGAGGGGAAACAGGAAACCAGCAAAGAAATAGCAAGACTTGGTAGGAATGGAAACAGACAATAGATAATTCAAGTCTGCCAGGAAGAGGAAAGCCTGCAAAGGAACAAGACAGGTCTACTGGCTCCCCAGGAGTTGAAGGGAACAATTAAGGAAGATGAGGACACAGCTGAGAAGTGAAATGATTTCATTTCATAAGTTCTCACCTCAGGGGATCTTGGGAGAAATCTGCTCTTGACTTGCTCTTTTCCGGTAATAAAGGTGAGTTGCTATTAAGGATTAAGGTATCAATTGAAGAAGCGCTGGTGCAAATAGGTAATTTAAAAGATATTAAGTCACTGGCTCTAGATGGGACATTCAGGGGTTTTGAAGAAACCTAGTAATACAGTGGCTGAGCTGCCGGGTGAGCTGCAACAATATTCATCTCGCTGCCAAAGCAAGTGAGCGATCAGGGGGCTGGAGGGCAGCAGCAATTGCTGTGCCTCTGTTTCATAAGGAAACACAGAGAAACCCAGCAACTGCTGCTGGTGAGCCTTGTGCTGCCAGAGACACGGGTGGCACGGTCAGTGCATGCTGAGATCCATCCTTGTGATGCTGAGGGTACATGGGCATGGGGGGGGATCCATCTCACCTTGGACTGCTCTTCATTAGCTCCTTTTACCCTGTCTCATACCCTTTCTGTTTACAGGACTTTGCAATCACAGAGATGAGGTGGCAGCAGCTTAAGAGACGTCTCAGTCTTGCACCTTCTGCCTGGCACTCCTTTAGAAATATCCCCAGAGGAGAAGGAAGAGCAGCTAAAGCGGAAATACAGCAAACGTATTGAGGCAGAAAAATTACTCAGATTTAAGGCTGCCTGCTCAAGCCTTTGTGCACGTATATTAAGCACAGTACATGGCTATGATTCAATTCCCCTCAAGTTTGCTTCTTAAAAGATAGCTTGCTGTGCCTTCAAATAACGTTTCCTTTCACCCTAAGGCAGGCATCTAAGAAAGGTGGGATGAGGTCAGACTAGGTGACACCCAGAGGTCCCTGCTAGCCTGAATTGGCTCATTACCATAGGAGTCTTCCTCCAAAGGCTGTAGAGGAAGCCCAGATGTTCAGACACAGAGCTGTCTAGTGAGGTGATAACAAACATATTCCAGACTATTTCTGTTTCCTGGACCATTGCCACTTCCCAGTTTGTGGCACCACAGAGTGCTGCCACCATCCTGACCCTGAATCTAGGGGTACAGATATTGGAGGAGTTAGAAAAGAAAGCTTATTTGGTGAAAAGCCATCTCTAAACAACTCACTATAGAGGTCCTGCTTGTCCTGAAACAATTGATGCCAGAGACAATATTCTGGCTAGAGGGATCCCTCAACTGATGCAGTCCGGCAGCGCCTGTGCTCCAACTTAGACAATGACTTTCATGAGATGCAATCAGAGTGGAAACTCTCCTCCCAAACATGAAATCTTGTTGTAAAATCATAGTCCTGAAACCAGGGTATGTTAAATCCTGAGTATCCCTCCTCCCAGCTCTCCTTTGCTCTACTGTGGGATTTAATGCTGAGTTTTGCAGCCTGAGGGCATTACGGTTATCTCCAGCAAGGCACTAAGGTATGGAAATGCAAACATGGTGCTTGGGAAGCCCTAGCAGTGATTTGTGGCCGATGATATGCCACAGAGGCTTGACTGGGGCTGTAGTGTTAGGGTGACTTTTAAAATTCGTGTTCAGCTACACTGGTATTTAGAGGTGTGATAAATTTGTCTTATGCTTTTCTCCTTGCTGAGGCAGGGAAGGGGTATGACGCTGGGGAGTTGTAAAGCCTCTTTGCTGAAAGGATTCCTGCCTTAGCTCTGCTGCCTATGTACCTGAGGAGAAAAGCCGCCTTGCTGCTGCACCTGCCCTCATTTCCTTTAGGTGTTGCTGCCATGAGGCGTAGAAGAGATTAAAAATCAAGGGGAAAACAAACAGTGCTTGTGGCTGTCTACAGGGTCAGTGGCGGTAAAAGCCCGTCTTCAGAAAAAACCATCTGAGACGATTCTGAGATCGTTCAAAGCATCGCAATGCCTCTGGGTATTTTTCACCATCCCTGTATTTTTCTTGTTAAATGTGTAGTTTATAATATTTCTATCTTAGTGCTTTACTGGGGACCATAAACACCTGATGAAAAGAGCTTACAGACTACCTGGGATGTTCTGAAAAGTGTGAGAGCCATAATAGTCCGCAGGAACATCTGCATCCTGACAGTCTGAGTTTATCTGGGTAGAGCTGCATCCATGTAGAGCTTCCAATTTAATTTCCATGTTTTTCCAAAGAAGAAGAAAAATGTCTTATGTTTCCTGGGTGACTGGAGGAAGGTTTTACTGTGCCAGGCATCTCTAATCTCCCTGTGCAAGATTTCCTTAGTGGCAGACGGAGCACAGCAGTCTGACTAGACACGGAAAAGTGAATAAGGTCTGGAAATGATGCTTTATAGAGGTGTGGGGTTTCATCGCATTCTGCTTCACCTTTGATAGATCAATGATCATGAAATCAATTGATGGGTTTGGGGTCTCAGTGAGCTCAGCCCTGCTCCTGCACAGCTACAAATAAACAATGTCCCCAGATCCCTCTCTGCTTCCAGAGAGCCACAGGTCTCTGCTCTTCCCTCTTGGAGAAGTCCCAACAGCGCTGTGTTGATGGCAAACTCATTCCTCACAGGAGCTAAATTAGTGGGAGATTGGCTGCTTCTTGGAGGGCAGCCTTGGAGGGGCCTGGAGCTGTGAGCTTGGGTGATCAACAGTGCATAGGGCACCGTCACTGTGATGGGAGATGGGTGCCAAGGAGGAAGGAGCAGGTGGTGCGAGCAGTGATACAGAGCAAGGGAGCAAGGTGCTGCACATCTCCAGCAATCAGCACCCACCCAGCACACGCACAAACTGATGGAGCTCAAGCCCTGCCTGTCAATACATGCAAACGCTGGGGATGGCAGTGACATCCAGCGTGCAGCTGCTGCAAGGAATTCAAAGTGGATTGCCAAACTTTTCACCCTTACAGGAGTCTACCAGCTTACAGCTGTCCCCTCCACAGCAGGAAGCTGCTTCCATTTAGAGCTGAATGAAGAGTGGAAAGGGGAGGGGGGGGAAAGAATCATTAATATTAATTTGAGTTCAACTGAATTTCAATTAGGCTGTGTTCAGTCTCCACAAATATTTGAGCAGAGCTATTGCAAATATGGTGAAAAAGCAAATCTGTAACTTTAACACACAAATATTCACAAAAGAGAAATTCTGCACCACGTGCCCACTTGACTTGAATTCTGCAGCCATGCACTATTGTTCCTGTGCCCTGGTAGGGTGATCTTTAAGGAAGCAAACGGAATGAATATACCAACTTAACGTAGCCTGTTAGGTGTGGGTGAGAGTATGGCACGTGTTCTGGCATGTGCAAGCTGGGATGCTGGGGCTGGTGAGCCATACTCCTGACATGGTGAGATGCTTTGTCTTTCTTGACCATGTAACAGGTTGCCAACCCAAATAGGGCAAGGTCACTGGGAAGAAATGGGCTAGATCCAACAGTGATGACACAGATGGGGTTGCAGTGGCTGGGGAGGAGCCAGCAGCAGGAAACCACATTAGGATTTTTAGATCATTAAAAGAAAGAAATACCCAACTTGCTGAGCATCCCATCACAAAGTACTTCAGTGCCATTGATTTCAGGTCACACAGCATCAAGATATAGTGATTTTTCTTTACCCTTCCACTGGGAGTACTGGCTGCACATCCCCAAGGGGAACAGCTTGAATGAAACCAAAAGTAGCTAAACCCTGTCAAACACAGGAAGGTCTACCCAACTCTGTGAGGACCAGGAGCTGGAAGTGGGGAGATCCAACCCACTGAGCAACATGAGTGCTTCCAAGTGAAGGGAGGCTCAATAATGGGAACCTCACCATTGCCATGGGTGGGTTTGGAGGCCTCACACTGCACAGCTGATGGCAGTTTGGAAGGATTTCAGAGGACAAAGGGAGAAAGAGCAGCGCTCAGAGTCTAGTGCTGTGGTGTGAAGAGGTGATGGTAGGGAAATTACCCAAGGATTGAGTATGTGAATGCCACAGTGGTAGGGGAACTCACCAGAAGTTCAAGGGCCTGAAGTGGAGAAAAACAGTATGTAGGATAATGAGTATGAAGCTGAGGAAAGGAAGATGGAGAGGAGCTGACTACCCACTGGCAATGCTGATTTATTTGACACCATGCACTGTCACAGCCAAGCAGGAGGTAGGCAAACAATAAATCTTATAAATCTGTTGTAAGAGGGACTGTATGGCTCTCAGATGTTCCACCCATTCCAGTGCTCTTCTTGTCACTGATAACAGTTCATATGAAGTGTGGAGCAGACAGGGAGTGGGGCAATAGGATTTACCTGCCAGACAGGAAAACCCTTTCCTTGGGGATCTGGTCATGGCATTCCCTACAAAGCAGGGAGTGTGTTTTCTTTAACTTCAGTGGTCTGTGCTGCACCCCACTCAACTGTTCAGGCTATTTTTAGGGGAGGCTGGAGAGAAATGAGCACCTCACAGCATGGCTGGTTGTTTTATTCTAGGGTCGATATTTTGAATGCATCAGATGAGTTGCACCCTACGTTCCAATGTCTTTTCATCAGCTGTAGAAGGCCAGATGAGTAGCTCAAGTGTAAACATCTCTAATGTAAAAATTTCTACTTAGAAATCCCCCTCTGTGTCCTTCACCTACCTCTTTTTTTCCTGTGAATAACTGCTTTTTCTGTATACTGGCCAAGCCTTTCGGGTGAGTGATATTCAGACAACAGGCAGCTGCCCTGCTGCTCCCATTGAGTCCCATTGTGAAGCTGGTGAACTGATTGATTGTTTGGTTTCTTGAGAACCTGATGTTGTTTCTGCCTTTTCTCTGGGCGGCTGAAATGTTTAAGCAGGAGAAAGGAACAATAGCAACAGAAAATAAAGAGGGGAGAATTGTGAGAAATTAAGTCTATAGAACAAATGATTAATAGTGCATTTCCTGAGAGAAACAATAAGCATTGGGGCTGGGATCTGTACAGATTGGGAGAATGGTGATGCTTTTACTGACTCCTTACACAAAATAAATGATGGGGACGGGGGATCCCTTTCATGGCCAGTTGACTGTGAGGCCCTGATGCACAAGTGCACTCTTAGAGACCTAGTGAGGAATCTCAAGATGCCTATTAAAAGCCCAGGCTAACAGAGGCAACTTCCACGTACTAACAGCATGTGAGATGTTTTGTGCAAAGGGCTTTATGCTTCCAAGCATGTGGGGGACAGCTGAGTGCCCTGATCCTGCAGCTTTATGCCTATGAGTGGCATAGGTCTTTGCATCCTCCTCTCTGCTCTTCTTCCTCTAGCAAAAGCGGTTGGGGTGGATTCTGTCACTTCTGTCACATGGGCTGATGCTGCCCCTGGAATTCATTCCCATTCCCCCAGCAGGTTCAAAAACTTTACAGTAAGTCAAAGAAATTTAATTTTAAGCTCAGTGCTGAAGGATAATGAATCTGAAATATGTGATCTTTTGTAAAATTATATTCTTTCAAATGCTTCGAGTCAGGGAACGCTATCTCATAAGGGAAGTATACAAAACCCCTGCAATCAAAATGACCTATACAAAACATAAAGAAGAGTTAATAGGATTGCTGTGAATTCTAAAGGGGGTGGTGCAGAACAGCACAAGTGGGCCTAGCAGTGGGGCATTTATAATCTCCCATTCCATTAACAAATTTTAATATAGTCTTTGAGGGTAGAAAGTGGTCGTTAATAAAACTTTAAATTAAAGCATATTGGCTGTCAGATTAGATCATTAAAATTGCAGGGTACTGGTGGCTGACTGGCTCTGCAGTAGGAGACAGCATTGCTAAACCTACATTGTCGACACCATGAAATGATTCCAAAGCAAACAGGGGAAAAAAAGGAATGAAACTATTTTATATATGCAAATTATGATTCTATATCATGTTTAATGAAGAGAAAAATGTAATCATATTTCATCAGCTTTCAGTGTAATTAATGTTTCTGAACAGCAGGGGCTACGCTCAGAGAGAAAGGTGTACGCACGGTGCATCAGCAGCCCATTGTGCAATGGACAGCAGGACAAGGGCAGTTTCTAGATTGGTGAAGATCATTGCCCTGGATCAGTCCAAGGGTGGAATTGGCTCTAAAATCTTCTTGAGAAGCCACATATCTTCTAAGGAAACTCTCTCTTGGGAAAAGGCAGTTTTGACTTCTAGAAACGACCGTTGCCTGGGTATCCAGGCAGCTGCAGGATGAACGCACTTCTCTTGGCAATACTTTCTCAAAGAATTTAGGAAAGAACCTTTAAAGGGTCCTGGAGAACAGAATTGATAGCTGAGCACACAGCATTACTTGAGGCTGCACAGCATCATTTTCTGAGAACAGATATATAGCTGTAGGAAACCTTTTGCTTCTATTTATACTTCTCATCTCATGCAAGACTAAAGAGAAAGAGGCTGGTTCTGCTCTGCCTGACACTAGAAAAAGAACCCCAAATAAACACAATGGCAAACAAAAAGAAAAACAAACCTGTTTTTCCCCAAAAAAGTTGTGATTAAAGTTATCAAGGATGTTCCTGAATGGCTGGTGTTCTCATTATCTCCCTCCTAAAGACTGTTTGCCTAGACGAGAGGACCCTGATTGAGCCCCCCTTACCTCTGCTGGTGGTACGGAAGGTACAGGTTTAGGGCAGGAGAAGGTAGAGCCAGTACTATCAATACATTTGTCTGTCTGTCTGTCCCAGCACTGTCCTTAGGTTCAGCCTTAGGTTCAAATAGGAGTGGGGGTAAGAAGTAGAGCTTGACTGATATAAATCCCATACTCCATCTGGATATCAAAAAACTTCCCAGTTGCTCAGTCAGTTCCTCACCATTTCACAGCTGGAGAAACAGAGGGCAGAGCATGGACATACTTAACACGAACAGACACAAGTCTGGGAGCTGTAGAGCTTGAGCAAATCAGTTCTGTGCCTCCGTCACAAGCCTCAATAAAGAAGAAATGGAGAAAGAAGAAACAAAACTGCTCCCATTAATTCAGATGTGCCACACTAACTAGTACCATTGCTTGTGGAGATGTGGTTTTCATATGCCAGGACAGGCAGAGGGAGTGGACCAGTATTTTGGGGTAGGTGACAACCAGTGACATTTTGAGGGATGGAGCTACAGAACTGCTCCACAGTTGTGAAAGTCGAAGCCAAAGAAAAGTATGTTCAGGTTCACAGAGGGAGTGAACAGCAAATCCATTCCTTCGGTGCTGCTTCTAGCTCTTCATATGAATTGCTTGTGAGCACATTTGCTTTTCTATGAATTATTCAGCCTCTTAAATGATTGGGCAGATGATTTATGCGAATGTTTCGTGGCCTATTGGGAGTTTTTTGCTTGTACAAACAGCCATGCTGGATGTGTCCGATTGGTGCACAGGCAGCCTTACATGAGCAGTTGTGACATTTTCCCTTCCTTCAAGCTTTTAAGTAAACAAAGTGTGGTCGTATGAAAGTCTAACCAGTGTCACTGTGAATCTGGGCATGGATGAAAAATGAATACTTCTATTTAGTCCATGCAAAACATCCTTTTGATGTCGAACCTCACTGGTGAGCGTTTTCTTCACACGCAATCTTCTTTCTTCTTGAAATAGACTTTTAGACAGAGTGTGAGTTTCAGTTATTTTCCTCTGACAGGTTATTTCTAATTGTGTCTCTCTGGAAAACAGAAGAAAGGAAGGAATTAAATGCTGCATAGAGGGGAGCCAACACTGGGGAGCTGAGTGCTACCTCAGCATCCCGAAGGCAAGGGAGCACTTTGGAATCCAGCTGAGAGCAGGACTGGCAGCAGTCCCTCCTGCCTGGCCTCCAGAGATGGAGCAGCAAAGGTGGCCTCTCATTGTGCATCCTTCCAGTGCTCTACAGCACACACTTTCATCTGTTCCTCTGAGTTTGTCTGCAGACCTGGCTCCTGCAGCACATTTCTGTTTGAATAATTCTGGTACTTATATATAATAAAAGATTATTTTTTTTCCCTCTGCCTTATGTGCAGGAGAAAAGTAAAGATTTCTTTTGCTGTGCTCCTTGGCTGCATTCTCACACATTATACTAGGTTTGAACCTGGAGCAGCTGGGTGCAGCATTTCTGCTGAGGCCAGATGGGTTGCATTTCTGATTTGGGTGATGAATCATAGGATAGTTAGGGTTGGAAAGGACCTTAAGATCATCTAGTTCCAACCTGCAGTAGTGAGTAGCATCTGAACTGTACCTGAAGAACCCCTCAGAGTCCTGAGCCCATCACCATGGGGCAGATCAAACACCTGCAACACCTGGTATTCTGCCAGTGACAGAAACACACACTACAGCAAAGAGTATGAAAACCAGCCCAGCGTCAAGTGCTTCTGACACAGTGGTGAATGGCGGCTCATTGGGGCATCATGGGCTGCTGGTGGCAGCCAGACTGCTGTGTCTGTGCCACTGACAGACCTGTCCACCTTGAGCACACCTTGTGTTGTTTGACATGCATGAATCCCTGTGTGGAAAATGTGCTTCCAAGTCATCATTTTAAATCTGCTTCCTGATGCTTTCATTTGTTACTCTAATGTCAGAAAGAGGGAGCCACCAACTCCAATTTTCTTTCTCCAAAACACTTGGGCTAGATTTCCATAGCCTATCCGAGTTGAATATTCTTGACCTGTTCGGTATCTTGGCATCAGGAACATCACTGTATCAGCTTTTTCTCTTGTTTTGGGGTTAGTTTCTTTATGCTGTGCTCTTTGAGATCCAGGATCAGACGTACACTTGGTACTCAAAGATGGACCATGGCTGCCCATGCTGGTTATGATGACAATTCCTGTACTCTTATCTCACTCTTGAGTGATGCCCAACATCCACTTTGCTTTTTGACCAGGTACAGGTCTGAGAAAATTTCCCAGGGCACCTTCTACAGTGCTCTGTGAGCTCTTGGATGAGTGGAGGTAGCTAATTCAGAGCTAATAGTCTGTTTAAGCTTGGTTGCCATTCTGGATCTTTTTTCCTCACCTTCACTGACATTACCTTACATGTATTTACACTGAATTTCATCTTCTCTTTCACTGTCAGTAACTCAGTCTTGGAAGATCCTCCAGAGCTTTTCACTGTCAGTGTTAGATTTCATGATCCTGAATAATTTTGTCACATAGGCAAACACTGTCACTTCATTATTCACCACTTTTCCGGATCATTGATGAGTGTGTCACAGTGCAGATCCCAGGACAGGCTTCCAAGGGACCCAGTGGTCTTTGGCCACCATGAACACCGAGCATTTATCCTTCCCTTGTTTGTATGTTTTTAACCACTTATAAATCTCTGGAGGTTTACTCTGTAACACCATAGTGTCTTCAACTGCCTTTTGTAAGAGACTTTGTATATAACTTCTGGAAACTGCAATTTAACTACAGCGCCAGCTAATCCTTACCTAGGCTAGTATTGACACCTTCAAATTAATTGGATAGATTTATGAGATATGATTTCCCCTGGAGAAGCCCTGTTGACTCCTCCCCAGTATATCCAGGTCTGTCTAGGCTCCTGTTCATTCTGTTGTATATTACAGTCTCTTCTGGTTTGCCTGCCACAGAAAGCACACTTCCTTGTCTCCAGCTCCTTATGCCCTTTCTAAAGAGAAACGATGTCATATTTTCTGCCTCCCACAGCACTTAATGCCATGTCAGAGGAGAGTGGAGGAAAGCTGGTATAGGGAGTGATATTTTTTCCTGTGGCCACATGAGAAATGAGAGCTACCTCAGCAGCCCCTCAGTCAGGTTATGCAAGTGAAGTGGTGAAGAGTTAGCACCTGCATAGACACAGATTTACACTTGTACATGTATCTGAGTGGGTGAAGATGTAGCAAAGGCAAGGACAGGATTTGCATTGAGCAACCTAAAGGGACCAGTTCTCACCTGTGCTTGGCAGCAGATGTAAGATAAGAGGATTGATGTGTGATGGCATTGCCTGTCTCTATGTTGACTGCTTTCCCTCATCAGTACAAGTCTATAGCTGATATGCCAGGCACATGGTCATGTGGATGGTCTCACTACTTGCCAAAGAGTATTTATGAAGAACTGTGCCCAAGAAGCTGCAGAAGGTACTCAAAGGTTTATTCTACCTCGAATATGCCACTGTGTTTTTTATCATCAGCATCTCAACATGCCTTCCCCATCCCCCTGAGAGTGTAGCGTAAGGATGATCATGGTGGTCCAGACAGCTGGTCCTTCTATTCCTATGTCCTCTCTTTAGCAGTCATCATAAATCTGTTAATTTCCCTTGTGACTTCTGTCCCTCAACACCACTTTTTCAATGTCAGAGATCTCTAGGCTAAGGTATAGTGCTCTGGACTTCTGGCCTAGCTAACCGGAGGGTTGCAGAGATGCTCATTAGCTTTTAAGGTGCTCTGTGTCCCCAGGCATGCTGCAGGAAATGGTTCCTGAAGCATGTTGCACCCATCCTGGGCTGGCTTCTAATACAAACCGTTCACAACTTGAAATACTCATTTGAGTAAGACTTTGAAGGTTTCAGTGTAAGGTAAATGAGATCTGGCTTGCTCTTTGCAACCTGTCTCTGCATGTGTCCTGGAGAGGACATAGAGTGCCACAGAAGACCTTAATCACCCCTTCTTTGAAGAAGGAAGACTGGAACTTTCAGGCCTCAGGATCTGCACTGGTGCACAGTAGTGTGATACTGGCAGAAGGGAGGCAGCTTCTAGATGCATCCACTTCACAGCTCCCTGCCACATCTGCGGCAGGTTCCTCACCCACAGTGCCAGCTACCTGGCTCCAGCCATGATAAATTTCCCTATCATCATTTTCCCATCATAAAATTTCTTCCAGATCATCCTTATAACATTTTCCAATCACTTCTGTCAGTATTGGTGGCTATACTCTTTACGTAATACCTATCAGCAAAACCAGAGCTCTCAGCTGAGCTGACCCATTAGCAGATCAAAGTTAATGACTTGTGGTTTCTTTCCCAAAGCCACCAATCTCTAAGTAATGTTGAGTTACAGTGAGTTACAGTCCATCAGTAGTGACTGATGGACCTTGCTCTTGGTCCCAGCTCCTCACTCTCACTCTAGGTCTGCTTTCCCTCAGCTGCCTGTTCCAAGTTCCTGCTCTTTTCTTTTCTCTCAAGCTCTAGGGAAACCCATGCTTTCCTTTCTTCTTTGTTTTAGGCTTGGCTTCCTTCCCTGGAGTTACCCCCTCTTTACTGTGGTGGCCACAGATCCCATCTTCAGGTTCCAGTGGGTACCCATCCACCACCCAGGCACTGGTGGATAACCAGGCAGGAGACATATCCCTTTGGCATACCAAAACTACCTCCAGCTCCAGCAAAAGGGTCTGAAACGAGGTGGGAACTGCTTACTCAGAGAGCTGTGGCCAAACCATGCCTGGTAGGAAAGAAGAATCTATTATTTTAGCGCCTTATGCCAGCCTGATTTTCCCTAAACAATGAGGCTGGTGCTTTAAGCGCTATTTTTTTCCTGGCCCTGTTTTATTTTATTATATCTGTATTGATATTTCTGCCCAGCTGCTGCCCCCACACAGAGCACCTCAGACATGAGAATAAAGCTTTGCCAGAAGCAGGCTCTTCTTCTGACAAAGCACAGCGTGTTCTGTAGCCAGGATGAGAGACAGAAGAAGCCGGGAAGAGAGGCTGCTGTGAGTTTGCAAGTGACTGTCATTGTCTGTTTTGTAATCCTGGGTCATTGCAAGCAGTTTCTAAATTGATTTGTCTCCGTACAAGCATCACTGTCCAATTCAGAAAAGCCACATTCTCTTCTGCGCCTCTTAGGCAAGTGTAAGTCTCTACCAAGCAAAAGTTGAATAGTGCAATCTTTGTCAAGCCTCTTTTTCCTCTGGGTTGCACAGTTTGGGATATGTTTTGAAAAGTGGAGATTGCTTATATATCAAGGGAAAAGGTTGTCTGCCTTTAGCATGCCTATCTTGACCATAGCTGAGTTAGATACTCTCCAGTGCTGGTTTGATTTTAACTGCTACATTAATAAATCAGCAGCAGCAGCCCTGTTGGGGAGGAATGCTGATCACCCCTAATGTGTGCCCAGAGACACTGACTTCTGGGCTGTTAGGACACCCTGCTGTCCCAGGAGGCTGAGAGATGCCATGATTTCCCTTCTCTCAGCAGATGCTGAAGACATTGAGCTGGCAGGATAAACCTCGAATCTAACTCCGCTCCAGCTATGCACTGGTTTGAGCATCCCCAGTGCTTCAAGTTATTACAGCTCCTGAGGCAGACTCTGAATGTGAAATAGGTGCCACAGCTCCTTCTTGGAATAAAATAGATAAAAAATCAATGCAATTGAAAGAGAAATAAAAAATAATGTCTGGTAGCACTAATATTCCTCATGAAAGACTGCAAGCGCGGAGCCTCTCACAGCAGCCTTGGTTAAGAAAAACATCTTACTTTAGAGGGAGATTGAAGAGCTAAAAAGGTGACCTCTGGGTAATAAGCATAATTACTGATGTTCCCATGGAGCTTTATGTATGTGACTTAAAGCAGAAAAATAAGAACCTGGCGTGGGATCATAAATTCAAACCTAATCTGAGAAGTAACAAAGCTCCTTGGGTACGGGCACAAGGTGTGAATCTGTGTTAGCTCAGGTGTCACACTGCTGCTGGGAGATCTACTCCATGAGTTTTACCCATAGATTTTAGTGGAAGCAACATCAGTTGCGTCTTTGGGCTCCTGTGTGGGAATGAGATTATGTGGAATATTAATTTGGCTTTGCAATGGGGCCTGACTGTAATTTTCTATCAGCAAAGGAGAATTCATGTATTTCCATAAATTCAGACACTTCCATCTATTCATTGCACATATTCATAGACATTATCTCAATTCCCAGCTCTAGTTTAAACAAAAGTTAGCTCCTTTTACAAATAAATTATTTTTCACTGCTGATGATATTGCTAATTTTTCTAGGCAAATTTATACATTTGAACAAAGGAGACAAAAAGTATCTTTGATGTAGCAAAGCCTTTCTGAGAGCCTCACAGAAAGTAAAAGAGAAGAAGATAGCCTGGAAAATTTCAGGAACGGATGGGAATGATTCCAAGCTACCTTGTACTTAATTGAAGTTCTCTGAAACTTTCTTTTCTTGTTTTCTGTATTGGATCTCTTCCTTGAAGTATGCATGAATGCCTCTTCAAACTGGCCTTTAATCTCTCACTGCGTTTTTTTCCCTAGTAGAAGTGGAAGGGCTCTTTATGCAATTTCTCATTCTTCAGCATCTCTTCACCTTGGTCCCTAATTTTTGGTGAATGTTGCTGGGAGATATGATAGCACCATCCATATTGTTCGAAACAGGATTTTCCCACTTCTTGCTGCTGCAAATCCCCCTGGTGCAGCAGTGATTTCTGTTATGGGGTGACAGCCTTAGCCAGTACAAGCCTGCCCTGCTTCACTGCCCTCAAATTATTCCCACATGAGTATTTCCTTGGGCATCTTCACCTCAACAGAATTATTGTCCAGTAAAAAGGAAATCTGGCTATTTTCCCAGGATTTCTGGATGTTTAACAGCTTCAAGGGAGCAGCAGATGAATGGTGGGCACAGGTCTGGAAACCCAATATATGTTCTCATAGAGCTGGTGCTTTTTAGCTCCTTCCGCAGCTGCAATGGTGCACTTGAGGCAGCACAGGGCACATATGCACCCCTTTGCCTCCAGCCCAGATCCCTCTGAGTGAGGATGGAGGTTCACATGCAGCCCACAAAGCTGGGTTTTGCCCTTTTTGAAATGTTTTTAATAGTTCATAGACTAAAAATCTGAGTGCCTTTGAGAGCTTCAAGGTGCCCAAGTGCTATGCAGAGCAGCAGCTTGCTTTCAGTGGGGTGAGTGGAGGTGTGGTGTCAAAGAGAGATAGAAGTGACCAAGCAACATCATGAACATTTTTGTTCCCTGAAAGCCATTCTGCCACCTCTGCTCTCTAATCAGAGTTTGGAAGAGCAGCACCCAGGTGATGTGCAGCACATAGGATCAGAGCTTCTGATGGTGAGTCTTGCTACAAGGTGCTTGTGCCACCCCACTGTGGGCACAGGGCAGCACCCTGTTTGACAAGGGGAGAGTCACACTGGCTGAAACACGCTCATCCCTAAGGCACCCAGAACTCCCCATGAGTGGCTGGGCATGGTGGCTCTACTGCCCCATGCCCTGTTGGAAAACCCTATCCAGCAGCCCAGCTCATTTCCCTCCCAATCCTGCTCTCTCTACAGCAGCATTCAGGTCAGCAGGAGCCCCGCTACACTTTATTAATGACAAACATGTTTGCCATTCCAGCATGCAGGCATAGCATCTCTGTCTTCAATTATTACCTGCATTTGATTCCTTAGATTGAACTGCTTGAATCAGGGATGTGACTGACCTCCATGGACCCACTTGTTCTGCCCATAGTATACTAATCATAGCGGTAGAAGTAATAATACTAATGACAATGTTGTTGGGATATTAAAATCTACTAGTGCCACAGCTCCCAGAGGAATCTTAAAAGGCTCTATAATTAAGTCTCCACAGACTACAGACCTGCAGCACGTGAGAGATGCAAGAAGAAAAGACACAGACTTCCATGTGATTTCAATACGGGTATGCAAGGAGCCAAGGTTTACAAAACCTCAATGCAGAATGGAATAGCAGGAGGCAACTTGGAGTTTCTTAAGACCACTAGGAAAAAATAGCAGGCAAAGAAGCTGTGTAAGGTTATGGGGCAGTCACGGGTATGCAGCACAAAGAAGGGACTTTCTGCAAAAGTACCTCAGAGAAAACCATTGCACTATGACAGGGATGGTGTGAAGCCAATGTCAGCCCAAAGTCATTGGGGTACTTTGCTCCAGGGGAAAGAAAGGGAAGAGGGGAAGGGGAAAAAAATGGGTGACTAGGAAAAGACCAGGTTCTCTCCTCAAAGCAAGAGTTCTTGATAAGCAGTATACAAATGAATGTGTGAAGAATTACATTTGTATAAAGAAGGGTGTGAGTAGCAGGGATGAGAATTAGCAGTGATTTATTGCCACACTGGCAATTCCCCAGGGAAAGGTACGTGCGTTGGAGAAGAATAAAACACTGGGAAAAGTCAAGTGTGGGTATTAAAATGTATATAGAGAAAGAAACATGGTTTTGGCAACTCTCATAAGTTACTATGACCTTAGCCTCCTGTAAAATAACAGCACAGATAGAGGAAAAAGCCTATATCTCCACACAGCTCAGAGATAATGGAGCAAGAAGCAATAAACAATATCATTTAAAAAGAAAAATCACTGCAGAGTGACTGCCTTTGAAAATAACAATTAAAATAGATGATTTGGTCAAAATATGCCTAATACTTCTACACAGGCAAAACATTATTTAGAGGCAGTCCTGAGCTCGGTACAACTGCAGCAGGGAAGACGTTAGCATCTATAAATGTTAGTCAGATCAGAGTACTTGTGGGTAATGGGAATGCAGCTCCCAGGATGTGAAATGTGAGTCTGGAGCCCCAGTGTCAGTTTGTGGGGCCATGGTGGGCTCTGCTGGTTGAGGTGGGAGAAGAGTTCACCTCTTTAAGATTCCCTGGGAGATGCTCAAAAGAGAAGAAAAAGTTACAACCATCTGTGTGCATCTAAATAGCGTAAGCAGGAGAAGGGGAGGGACTGCTTTGTATGGCACCTGGAGGTGGAATTTGCACTACCGTGATGGGAAAGATAAGAAAACCTGCATACCAGCAGGGAAAGGTAAATTTGAGCGAGTATCAAAAGCTTCCCCTAGCATCTGGAGAAGGCTGCAGAGGGCCACGCTGGCGCTGCAGCCTGGAGACACTGCAAACTCGCTTAAACAAATCATTAGCAAACATTGAGCGGGATTCATTAGAAAATATGGAGTGGGATATGGTCTTACTCTTGCAAGTGAATGGCTGTGAGAACCTAATTAGTTATTTCAATCAGGCTCTCTGGAGTCAGTCGTGTCTGGATTTGCCTTTCTGACTCTGCAACCGGTTCCTTCCCTGGTTTTGGGTGGCTGGGAAGAGCTGCGGGGGGAGCCCTGGGAAGCAGACCCAGTGCATGGAGGGTGAAGGGCAGAAGTGCTGGGAGCCGTAGGGGCAAATGTAATGGGTAAAGAGGACAAACCAGAGGTGACAGCAGTTGGGGAGAAGGGCAGGGAAGAGGCTTAGGTACTAGCTGCAGATACAGCTTCTCCCTACTAACGCCCTGTGCACACCCCTATTTCCTCTGTGATCTGTGCTCCAATCTCAGTCCCTCCTGGGCTTGGGCAGCTCCCATGCTCTTATTTAAAGTTGTGTGTGTGCTGAAAGCATGGAAAAACTGCAGTTTAACAGTGCTCTGGTATTCACTGAGTGGGCTGCTGTGAGTTACACAAGGCCCCTGATTTGTATCAGAGGGTTAGGCTTGGCACTTGCAGGCAACCAGAGAGCAGTCAGCCCAAGGGAGTCTTTCCCCTTGCTCTCTGATGGGAATATGTCCTGAGATCTCCAACCAGAAACTGCAGTACAGTCACAGCTGTAGAGCCCCAATGCCGTGCTGAATTTGCTTTGCAACTGAAGCAAGTGTGAATTTTCTGAGTCTTATTTCAGTCACTTATCTGCCTGGGACACACGCATGTGTGTTGTAAAATGAGGTCCTGAAGACACACAGACACGTGATTGTGTTTCTGTTTTGTGTGATATGGAGCAGGTAACACAGGTATGGTTTTATGCCAGGTTTATGCTGCCTGTGGCAGGACAGGTAATATGTGTTCTGGCACAAAGCCTGGTGGTACAGAGTTTGCATTTCAACACTTGCTGGCTGGTATGAGCCAGCAATTTGAGTTTATACTGATGTGATGCTTACCATCATGCAAGCATCACTGTTTTGTTCCAATATCCCTGGTGTTTGAGTTCCTATTGAAGTGTGGCTGTAAGGATCCAAAGCCTGGAAAATGCTGGGTAGGATGGAAGCTCTGATAATGGCTTTGCTTCTCCAGCTTCAGACAGGGCACCTTGCTGGCCAGGAGTTGGCAAAGTTTCTGCAAGTCAAACCAGTCCTGGGGCTTCTATAGGAGATACAATTGGGGGAAATGAATCAACTTTGTGTAGCAAAATCTTCTGGGCCACCTTTATCCATGTGACAAAGGAAGCATAGCCAGGAGAGAGTTTTTAGCAGGGTGGTAGCACCCATCTCAGAGCCGGAGGGAGCAATCCACCATACAGAAGCCACGTGTACAACAGCAGCCATCAGCCACAGTAGTGTGGCACTGTCCCCATCCAAGAGAATACAGAGCCAGGATTCATAGAATCATAGAATCACAGAATGGTTTGGATTGGAAGTGACGCGGAGGGCCCCTTCTGCAGGGAAAAGCCAGAATTGGGCACCAGGACAGCTTTTAGGGAAGTGCCCTGGCTCCAAGCTGTGGCTTTGCAGATTGCCTTGGCCATGTGAGATGTTTGCACAGCCATGAGCAGGACTGCTGGGGGAAAAGCAGAGCGCAGGAGAGCCAGGGGCAATCTCAGCCTGGGAGCACAGGTCACAATGCACCCGGCTGGCTTTGACGGGGCTGCTTCATTACTGTATTGACTGACTGTGCTGCTGTGCCCACAACGAGGGAGCGGGCAGCAAGGATTCATTACTGTGTACAGCAGGAAGGAGGGCTGCAGGAGTGCTGGTAGGGAAAGCAGTGGTAGGGGGCTGCTGAAGACAGCCCTAGGCCAGCTGTTCTCCGGGGATCCCTGTTTTCTCACGTGAAACTGGCATCTGTACTAGCACATTCAGTTAAAACTCTTCCTGAAGCACTGCATCAGTTTGTAATAAGGTGATGAATGACAGCACTGTGAGCAAGGCACACAGTTAAGCCCATAGCTGGTTAGCGCCCAGAGAGGTTCCCTGAGCTGCTTGGGCTGCACTGAGCTCTCCCCATGGGGTGGGCAAGTTCCCCTCTGTGGGCAGTTGGGGTGGTCCTGTCATGGGAGCTCTGAAGATGTTGGGTTTGCAGCTCCTTGCTGTGCTGCAGGATGGTCCCAGCCCTGGCTGAGCCCTCCTGTCCACCATGGTGCTTTGGGCACAGGCTCTGTCCCCTCCTAAAAAGGGCCATCTGACCCAGGCACATTTTTGCTGGCACAGCTCAGCATAAGAGCACATAACAAGGAAGCAAAGACAACCAACGTGGCACAGAGTGTGACCTTTCCTGAGGCTGCCAAGACTTTTCCCAGCTTTGTGCTCTGTGTAAAGGAGCCATGAGCGATGGTGGGAAGCTCCAGCCCTGTGTCCCGTCCATCACACTCCATGTGCATATGATGGCAAAAGAGGCATGTAGGAACCAGGGAGGAGTTCATGGTGCGTCCTGCACCTCAGCGCTGTCAGGGTAGTTTGGCAATGGCAAATGCCCCTTTGGCCCAGGCCAGCAGACTGGAGCTGGCTGAGGTCCCAGGGAGTCCACAGCCACGCAGGGGAGTGCTGAGGGCTGGAGACAGTCTCTGTAGATGGATTTCTTTGTTTAAATTATGCTTTAATTTCCTCTCCTTCTGGTACCAATGCCTATGTTTTAATGAGCTCGCTCCCCTAGCATATCAAACAAGTCTGATCCCTGGTGCTCCCTGTTTGCAATTCCCGGTGGCTCCTAACCAAGAATTGTGCTGTTTAATTTTGCCAGTCTTCTCGTTTACATTGAAGCATTAAAAAAAAACTATAGGCGAAAGGACCATATTTCTCCGGGCCTATTGATAGAGCGTGATAGGTATTAAATTCTATAATTCTTTCACTGGCCTTTAAGCAGCCTTGGTGTTAATATTTAATGATGAAAGATGCTGGTAATCAGGCCTGTATCCCAAGTGTCTGAATGCTTTATGATCTTGCCTTTGGGAGCCTAATTGTGAACCCAGTCTGCCAGAGCTCTCCACCCCAACTTAATAAACTTTGCCATTCCTGCCCAGCACATCATCTGTCTCCAGGCAGGATCCAGCACAGAGATCATCAGGTAGCATGAGGAGGAAGGATAGAGGAGAGCTTGATAATGAGGGCGAGCGTGGAGGCTGCTGAGACAGAGATGGGTGTTAGGCAGCGAGCCTGGCCGCCACAGGGACAGCACAGCCTATGTAGGAGCATTGCCTGTTGATCTGGCACTGCTTTGGGGATGGTTCTAACCCCAGCCTTGTGGCACAGGCTACACTGCAGCCCAGCCCAGGGACAAGGCTGCACTGACCATGTCCTCCCCAAAGCAGCCACCTAGTGCAGGCTGTGAGCCTGGGGTCTGCGTATGCCTGACCTTGCTGGTCCCACCTTGTTGGTGGATGCCTCCCTTCAGCTTCTGCCCAATGATGATGTCTCTCCCATCTCCGTCAGCTCCCTGAGCTCCTACATGACGCCCCTCAGCCCAGATAAAGCCATGCACTTGACTCTGAACTCACAGCTCCATCCCCAGCTGGTTTCCAGAGCATGGTGGGATGTGCTGGCTGATGTAGAGGTCTGTCACAGCACAGGTAGTGTTGCTGAGAGCGATGCTTCACTGGGCTGGAATGGCCTCAGGCAAAGTCAGCAGAGCCCTGTACCAAAGGAGAACTGCTGTTAGTTGCTAATAGTACTTAGCACTTACATATCGTGGAGACATTTGTGTTCAAAGCTGTGCACAAACATGATCTCATTAACTGCTGGCATGGGAATAAGCACTGTCATTCAAAGCCAGCTGGGAAACTGAGGCAACCTCAGCAGATATCATCCATGTGTCATGACTGCATCCCACTGCAGGTTACACTGCCTCCCTGGCACAGGGATGAGGCATCTGCCTCTTCTGATGCCAGCCCTGGGCTGGCTGGTCCTGGACCCTGCTGGTACCATTACAGCAGGAGCCTTTCCCATAGCGCTGCAAGCACTGTTGTAATAGTAGTGATGTGTTTCACCTGTAGGTACTTTGTTCCCATTTAGGAGACGCAATAAGCTTTCTCCATAAGGCATAAAACTTATTTTGCTTTATATTTGTCTGCCTAGGGTTTATGCTTGTATAATGAGATGAGTAAGTAACCTTGCAAGCCAATTTTGTTATATGGCCACATTTAACCATGGCGGATGCTGGGTGCAAGTCTTCCCTCCCAGACACAACCTTGAGGAAAGCTTGTCAGGGCAGCCAAAGAGAAACATGGTCCTAAACCAAGGAAACACGAAATTCATTGAGGAGGGCTCACATACAGCAGCTGCAGACGCATGCTGTCCAACAGAAGCTTCACAGGGGCCAGGAGGTGCTGGTGGGATGGAGGTAGAGCATCTCCTCTTCAGCTCACTCAGTATATACCATTCATCTTCCTGCAGTGTTGCTTAATCTCACATCCCCCTTGAGACAGTGGTAGCTGAGATCTCACTCTGCCAGGCAGTGTTTTATTACTGGAAGAAGAGGGAGGAGTTTCTTTTCTTTGTGACACAGATTCCAATAAAGCCCCTTGCCCTCTCTGGTAGCAGACTGGCACCTGTGAGTTCTTACAGAAGGGCTTTTCATATACCACTGCCCCTGCTGAGACGGGCTCAGCTTCCCAGAATGAGGACTTAGAGGGCTTGCATCTGGGTCCATCTCAGAGCTTCTTTCATGCAGGTTGTATGAGCCACAGCCCAACCAGACCTCCTTCGGTGGTGGGAACCACCAATGCGTGACACACATTGCCTACAGTGGCTTCAGGTCTGAGCTCTCACTGGTTTTGAGCATCTGCAGGGGCCGGAAGAACTCTTTCCAAGTGCTGGAAATGCACCAAGTTTCTGCCCAGGCATCCCGGTTTGAATAAAAGAGAGGAAGAAATGCTGTATCATATGGCCAGCTCCTGGGACAGTGAGTCCTGCTGCCCCTGCAGCTGGAGACAAGCTCCTGTCTGTTGCTGTGGTTGTGACTGGCATGAGCAGGCAGCTCCCACCTCCTGCTTCAAAGCAGGATGAGGGATGGAGAAGGTGGTGATGTGCTGGGAGAGCACCAAGCCGTAGGCTGACGGGGGCAGATAAGGCTTCACTGTGGCAGGCGGTGGGCGCTGATGTGCAGGCAGAGCTGCTTGCCTGTTTCGGAGGTGTCACAGCTGCTATGGAAGCAGCAGGCTGGGATGTGGCACAGTCTGCACTCACTGCCCAGGCAGGGCTTGGCACAGCCTGTTCCTGCAGAGCCACAGCTCTCCCCATCCCATCACTATCAGCCCTGATGCCTCCCATCTGAGGCTATCTGAAGCCATCAGGTGTCCTCACAGGGGTCTGCTCTCCAGCAGGTTCCTCTATAGGTGTCAGTCCTGCAGGCAGTTAGCTCTCACCCAGCCCTTGGCATCTCCCTCCCACCATCACACAGTCAAACCATGCCCTCCTACTTTAGTCCACCATCACTTGTCACCAGGCCCTCCAGCATTGCCCCCAGCACCTTGTCAGTCAGCATTAGCCATCACTCATATCCTTCTCTGAAACAAGGAGTTTCCCCAGCGCTTCCCTGACCAGAAGTGAAGCTTTAATGAGCACCTTGTAAATACAAACCAAACCATGGAAGGGATCAAACATTGCTGAGGCTCTTTGACTTCTCCCTTCTCTTTCTGACTTGAAATATCAAAGGCAAAATCAGATTTTCAGTGTACCAGAGAGCGGTGGAGGAAGGCACACTGTAAACAAACTAATGAGTTTAGTGCCAGTGAGAATAGCCCGCTCTATTACATCTCTCTTCCCAAAATGAGAGAATCCTTCTGATACAATTTACTGACATCATTAGCAAGGCTTCCGGCACTGCTACAGAGTCTTCCCCCACCGCTGCTTCCCATTTGAAGCTTGCAGGCTTAAAATGTTATTGTTTTAATCTTTACATAGCAAGAACCATTTTAGAATTGGGAGCTGGGTTTATCTGGGGGGGTTGCTTTAAAATGCTCACATTCACCTAAAGGGATGTAGACTCTGAAGTATAACAATGACAAATTAACTTTCACCGCTAGCAGCCATTTCAGGGAAATCATCTGCTTCTGGCTTCTGCTTTTGTCTTTTCTTGTTGCAGTCTGCTCCTTGTACTTCCTTAAGGGAGCTGAGCTGCTCCAGCCATTTTGGGCAATGCCAAAGTGATACAACCACCTCCAACGGGGAATTTTGGAGCGGCAGCAGGCTTGATCTAATAGAATATCCAAAACTGTGGATGGTTAGAATTTTGCATCTGGAAATAGAAAATTTCTGTCTCCAATCCAGTGGATGTTTGCGTTTTGCTTCATTATTCAGACTGACCAGGCTGCAGAGTGTCTGGTTTGGAGTAACACTGGAGAACCAAGTGGTGTCAGGATACTTTTTTCTATGGCAGCACAGGATGTTAATGCGCCTAACAGAGTACATAATGAGTATCTGGAGTAATGCATGAGTAATCCAGTTTGCACTTCAATACAATGTTGGCTTGCTTAGTGCTACTACTCTATAGACTGCTGAAAAATCTGCCTCTGAAACTGGTGCAGAATCGCTAAATTAGTTTAAAAGAGTCTTCAGGAAGTCTGTAGCCCAATGTTCTGTTCAAAGCAGGGCTGGCTTCAAAACCAAGTCAAGTTTTGGATGAAGATCCCTCCACATCTTTGGGCTGTTGGCCTAGCTTTTGATCTTCCTCCTAGGGAAGAGCCTTTTCCTCATGTCAGCTGAGACTTCCCTTATAACTTGCACCTCTTGCCTCTCAAACTGTAGTGTAACCTCCAAAAGAGTCTTCCTTCTCCATTATCCCTTGAGGTTTCAGTGATGCTGTAGGACTGCGCCATGTTTCTGTTGCTGCATCCTAAGCTGCAGCAAGACTTTTTTTGTTGCTGCTTCAGCTGTGGAATAGCAGAAGTAATTAAAGAACTTTCCAGATAAATCATCTTCCATTCTCTTTCACCATGTTGGAGGAATCCCAAAATACAACACCATAGAGACAGGAAGACTGGCCCTTCCAGGAGCCACGCAGGGTTCCTGGCCAGAGGTTATCTCTGCAGGTTTAATTCTCCGCTGCTGGGGTTTCCCATTCCAGCCCCACCTCTGAATCTGCCCTGGGGGGAACCTGCCTTGCTGCTGGCTGCAGACAGAGCCTTTGGATGCCTAAACCGGCATGGGGCTGGCACTCCTTACAGTGCTCTTCCAAGTGCGGGCACAACACGTACCCTCACTGCGCACTCACCTCCCCAGATTTGCATTTATATTTAACTTAGGAACAGCTAACTCAGATTGAGCTGTTCCTTTTCCAGACAAACTTGTCAGACCTTATTTGTATGCCTCTCTTGTCCTCCTTCAGAGCCTCTACCTTTTGCGTTCCTGATTTGTAATTAAAAACCTACATGTGTCCTACAGACCCTGGGAGCAATTTCCAGGTCCAAAGCAAACCACAGCCACATTTCAGACTCTTGCTAGTGCGGGACTTGTACACACACATCCACCCCCTTCTGTCCAAATGCTGCTTTCCGTCCAATCAACCAGCTCAGATCCTTGTCCATGCAGAAGCTGCGGAACATTCTGGCAGGTGAAAATATCGATGATGGGTGAGCCTAAGTCCAAAGGTACTTGTCTAGATGCAGGGAATACCTGTACTATGTACTCCCTTGGGGACTGTGGAGACCACCCTCAAGGGTTTCAAGGTCAAATCACCAGTGCAAGGCCTTCCTGAAGAAACCTAAACAGCTCAGTGTTTATCGATGACCTGGAAGAGAAAGTCTTTAGAGATAAGAATTAAAGAGGATATAAAATGCAGCAGGAAGACTTATGTCACCAAGGCAGCATGAATCACTTAGTGAACTGAATTTGTTCCAGAAGTCTGAATTTTGGTACAATGAAGTGGAGATCCATTTCATATCCAGGAACAAAGACACGTACACAAGTTGGGATTGCTGTAGCGAGCATGGATTAGAAAAGCATGGTGGGATCAGATGGAAGCCTCCTGAACTTGAAGTTGCTAAAGATGAGAATGACAAAGAGCAACACACAAGGGCTTCATGTTCATGTGGGACTGTGCATTGCTTTAATAAATGTACCAGTGTGCTCAATGTCCACTTCCAGGGTCACACATAATGAAAACATGGAAAGAATCCAAGAAAGAGGTATAAAAGTTAGTGAAACTCTGACAAAACCCAACAAAAACCCCCTCACCTTGTTTTCTAATGAAAGGTTTAATGAAAAGCACTTTGAATAGTTATTTGACACAAGTCTGGAAGTACCCAGCAGAAGAGAATGTATTTGAGACTAGAGAGCTCTTTAATCTGGCGATCAAAGGTGTAACAAGATCTGGTGGCTGGAAGCTGAAGTTAGACAAATTCAACCTGAAAAGGAGACACATTCCAACAGTGAAGTGAATTAGCCATTAAACAACATCCAGAGGAGCTGGTTGATTCTTCCTCACTTGGAGGTTTTTTACTTGAAATTGGATGTCTTTCTAAAAGAGCTGCCCTAACTCAGCCAGAAATTATAGGTTTGACACAGGAATCACTTGGTAAAACTATCTGGCCTTGGTGATGAAGAAGGACAGAGTAGCCTTTCTGGCCTCAGCATCAATAATCCATGACATCCTGTCACAAAGACATTTGCTCCTCTTGATCTACATGACTTTAAAAGCTACATGAACATGTGTAGCTGTGCTTGAGTTACCTTGAGGTATTTACAGATTACTCTACTGCATACATCAAGTTCTCTTTCAATTCCATGCTTGTCGATGTGATCTGGATATGCCTCCTGCTACTCTCTGTTCATCTCTTCTCCAGGATTTCAACTTCATACTTGCTTCTTTGGCACAAAATCCCCCACCTCAGTGGAGTTAACCCACTTCCCCCTTCTTCAAGGAGACTCAGTACAATGAGAGGCAGCCATCCTGAGTTAGCCCTGTGCTGAGCACAGCAGCAACTCATTGCACACTCCAGGAAGGGTTGTTGATAGAACATTTTATCTTTGGGAAGCAGCAGCAGGACAGCAATGAACATGTTGGCACTGCCACAAGATGCTTGTGATGGGGACCATGCATCCCACTTTTGCTGATTTAGGGTGTGGAGTCAGTGCTGATCCCTGGAATGGGACAAATCCACTCCTGCTGCAGGCTTGGTGGCTGCACAGAGGTGACTCAGTGCTGACTTGCTGAGAGCCTGCACCTTTGTCCTTGGCATGGTCCGGAAGAGTGGGTGAAAGCTTTGCTTACCTCCCTGTTTCCAATATTGTTTATACTTTGATTTGCATAATCCAGTACAATAAACAATACAGTCAGATGAGACTAAATGAGGGGGAAAAGAGGAAAACACAAACATTTATCTAGCCTGATGAGCAGCATGCTGATCAGACATGAGCTGGCACCTGGACTCCTGAAGGGCACTGCCTGGTGCTTGGTGTGAATGCTGGGAGGGGAAAAGTGGGGAAGAGAATCAACATGGTGTGGGAGGAAAGCAGAATCCCTTTCTCAGGGGAGTGGTGCATTGTGTCTACTCAGCTTGAAAGGGGCATCCATGCTAGTAATGCTGCCTGGTCTGACCTCGTGCCTGGTCACTGTGCAATGAGGAATAACCGAGAGCTGTGCAGTTGCAGGAGGGCTGCTCCTGGTGGCATTCACTCCTTCTGCAGACACTGAGCCCCAATGGTGGGAGCTGCATGGAGGGTGTGGGGATGGGGATGGAGGTGGTCAGAGAGGCCTGAACCTGCAAAGCACTCTGGTTGGGTGCTTTATCTCTTTTCCTGCTTCCCAGGCTTGAGAAGGTGCTACAGACAGGTTTGGGCAGCAGTGCTGGGAACCAAAATGACTCTCTGAAGTGAGAAACAACACATGTTTGCAAGCAGGGAGCATGTTTGAAAGAAGAGATGAGGAAATTGGCGCATGTTGCTGCTCTGTTCCTGAAATCCCAGGTTACAGGATTTAAAGAGATTTTGAGAGTTTTGGGATTTCTTTTAATTAAATGGCTTTTTAAGAAAACAAACCACAACATTTCACTTTGGATTTAATATATCATGTCATTCCACCCTAAATGAAGTTTTCCAGGCTTTGTATCAGATAGAGCCCTAAAGATAGGCTTTAGGCAAAAAGGTGCATTTTCTTTTGCCTTGGCTTAGTGAGAACACTTGACGTACAAGATGACTGTACAAAGCTGCCTGCAGCACCAATGCTCCTGACGTGCTAGGCAGGAGGCATGGATGCACCAGCTCCATGCTTTCAACAGGGACTCGACTGCTTTCACGTGCTCCGTGCACAGGTAATAAGAACCCTGGCAGAAGGCAACCTGCTGCCCGCTACTGAAGCGGATAATAAGGTGTATGTTTTATAAGGGAGACGGTTTTAATGGGGTTTAGTGGATCTAAGAGTCTCCACTGTGCCATAAATTCCTGAGACAAGCTTTTGGTGTCATATTGCTTCTTGTTATAATGAAGGGGATTTGAATAGGATGTAATGTAGTTGGGAGCTAAGCTATGGCAGCAATTTATCATGAGAATCTGCTGCAGCGCTCGGGAAAATGAAAGCTTTTTTAGATATAGATACAGATGGATTGGAAATGGACTTTCTTCTCACACAAGAGGCTCCTTTATCACCAATGATATCAGGACAAATACTGCTTTGCACTTGGCACTGTCTCTAATTGCATTAACATATCAGTTGTGAGTGGTAATGCTCTTAGCCAGAAACTCATCACCAGTAGAGCCTCTGGCATATGAAGAAGGGTGCCAGCTGCTTGTAGGTGTGAATATTGTCATAAATGGGATTTCATAAGCAGTAGTAAAAGATCCACTTGTATCTCCTTCTACAGTAAATGAAGCAGCTCCTTGCTTTGTAACTCCTTGCTTCTATAGCTCCTTCCTCACCTTTCCTACCTGGAAGCTTGTACCGATGTGGACAGAGGAGGTAAGCAAACTGTCAGGGCGAAAAAGGAAAGGCTGATCCCTCAGGGACATCTCCTATGAGTTCTCAAAGAATAAGCATTTTGCTTATTGCCCTGCTATCCTTCTGCAGTAGGACAATGTATGTCAATCTTGGCACAATAAAGAATATAAAGCACTGGGGACTAAGGGAAAGAACCTGAAAAGATCCTTAAAATAAAGCACTGGGGCATAGTATGGTGCTACTGCACTCCCAGACCTGTTACCTCCCTGCCTGGGATGGCTGGAAGGGACCTGCACAAGGCAATACCCTGTCACCCATGTGCAGGCATTGTTTCTCTCCCAGACCCAAGGTCACCGGTGCTATCCCAGTACTGCAGGGAAAAGGCAGTTCCGACAGTGTCCTGGACTAATGGAGCACTAATAGGCTTTAATTGCCCCATCGGCCCCACCTGGGCTCCCCACTCACCCATCCAGCAGCTCAGTTTAAATTCAGGCCTCAGCACTTAGCCCTCTTTGCAGCTGTGATGTGGATGCTTTTGTTTCTGGGTCTGGTTAGTCTTCTTGGCTGAACCCTGGACCTGATTTGTCACCTCAGTCTCTCTGGGACTGCTGACGGACCTGCCTTTGTCACCAGCCTAGTTCCATTCTGTTACCTTGGGATGTGCCAGTCCCTGGATGCTACTCTGCTGCTGGCTTCCCCCTTGCTCAGGAGCAGCCCTACTCTTGCTGCTTGTCACACTGAGGACCACCTCCTGGGCCACCCAGGAAGCTCCTGCAATGCATGGAGAGCTTGAGCAGAGCACTGGTAAGTGTCTTCCAGCTCCTTTGGGAAGAACCCTAGAATAGCTTGTTGGAAGGGGTATTAGAGCTCATCCAGTTCTGTGTCATGGACAGGGACAACTTTCACTGGAGTAGACTGCTCCAAGCCCCATCCACGAAGGCAGGGTATATCCTGAAGGGACAGTGAGGCAGAGGAAGAAAGCACAACTGTGTCTTCAGTGTATGTCTTAAACTATAGAATCACAGAACAGTTTGTGTGGAGACATTCGAAGGCCATCTAGTCCAACTGTGTATCTCAGGTTGTGTTCAAGTACCTTGGATGAATTAGAGTACCTCGAGTGTTCAGGCTTGCAGGTGTATTTAAAACCTTCACTAATTATCAAACATTCAGATGAATGTTGAAGATGTGAAGTAATGAAGAGCTACAGGAGGGGAGCTCAATGTTTTGGATTAATCAACAGTTTTCTCTGGCATTCACTCTCACCCTGGATGTTGATAACAGAGCTGGTAGGAGGGTTCAGACTGCAGCAGGCCTGATGGCTGCTACTGGCTCTTGCCTTACCACAGCAACAACCCTGCTGTAAGAGATAGTGTTGGTTTACCTGGTCATCTTGCCAGTAGCAAACATTATAAACATCATCACGGAGCTGTCTATGGGAGCACTGGCTCTTCTGACTGCTGAGCCCCCAGGGACAGCACTTCCCACACAGAGAATCGCAGAATCATTTAGATTGGAAAAGACCTTTAAGATCAAGTCCAACTGTTTCCCACCACTGACCCATGGCACTGTGGGTCTTGTCTACATGGTGTGCAAACACTTGTAGGGACAGTGACTCCAGCACTGCTCTGGGCAGCCTGTTCCAATGCCTGAGTACTCCTTAGAGAAGGAATTGTTCCTCATCTCCATCTAAACCTCTCTGTAGCAGCTTGAGGCCATTTCCTCTTGTCCCATCCCTTGCTCCCAGCCCCTTTCTGGCTCCATCCTCCTGTCAGGCAGTTGTAGGGAACAATCGGGTCCCTCAGAGTCTTCTCCAGATTAAACCCCTCCATTCTCTCAGCTGTTCCTCATCAAACTTGTGCTCCAGCTCCCTGCACCAGCCAACAAACAGAAGTGACTTCCCAAGGGAAGCAGCCCATTGCCCAGAACACATCCTTCCTGCCCATGCCTGTCATCTCCATTTGCCTGAAGTTTTTGCTTGCTATCAACGTAACTCTGCAGCATGATTGCTGGGAATTCAGCACTGGGTGACCATGATGGGTGAGGGGAACTTCTGGGCTTGCTTTACCACCCAGTTTAAGGGTTCTCTGCAGCTTTCTGATGATACTTGCAGGCACTGCTGTAGCTAGCAATGGAAGACGTGGGAAATGTAGGAAAGACCACCTTGCTGTACAGAAATAGCCTGTAGAGGAGAGCCTAAATCCTCCAGGATAAACTTGCGGTGTCCCTCAAAGGATGTAACCTCAAGCTGTGTATATATATATATATTTGTGTGTGTGTATATATATATAGCGGACAGAACTGAACCTTGGAAATACATTGTGGCCAAAACCAGTCCTGTGGGTACCTGCTGTGCCTTTGGCCAAACTTGTGGCATTCCTGCCTGTGTGTGGGAAGTGTGGATAGCTGTGTGAAAGAGTGGCTGGCAGAAAAAGGTCACAGACAAATAAACCTGAATCTCACCC
>JASSUY010028903.1:0-71248 GCA_032466535.1 Forpus xanthops
CTAAACTGTTCTTATCTCAACCTGTGGGAGTTGCATTCTTTTGATTCTCCTCCCCATCCCCTCGGACTGAGGAAGAAGGAGAGGGGAGTGAGTGAGAGAGCGGCTGCATGGGTTTGAAAGCCTCAAACCACGACAAGGAGCTTATTGAGCATTAATATGGCCAGACTTAAAGACAACCCTTAAAAAGGGTCTGCTATTATTGGTTCATAGTCCCAATCATTTGCCACAGTAGAACTTATTAAAAATAAACACGCAGAATTATGGCCTTAGTAACTGACTGGTCTTGCATGATTCTCTGTAATCAAGACTTTATACAGGACACTTAATTCAGCAGGACTTAAAAGCAGCAATTCCCATTGTGCTTCCAGTTACAGCTGACTACTCTTAGTTTTCTGTTTCCTGGGTGTTGCATGCCTGATATCTTGCAGCCTGTGGAGGAAATATGGCTCACCTGCAGAAAGGGGCAGTCAAGGAACATTTCATTTCTCTCAGTGAAAAAAAAAACAACAGACCAAACAGATTTTGATCTTTCAGTTTTACTATGGCACAGATTTGTTCTTCTTCATACACAGATTGCATGGTAGGGGGTTGCTGTTGTCTAAGAAACTTCATTGGGATGGAATCCTATAGAGAGAAAGGAAAAAGAATCCTCTAACTCTCCTGCTTTTGTAATCTTATTGCAGGGTTTTGGCATCATCTCTTTATGTATCTGTTGTGCAGTTTAGAGAACATTTTACTCTGTCTTTGCTATCTTTATGCCCTGACAATCTCCTCCATATGTAGCACCACTTTCTTGGATCAAGTTAATTGAATTTGCTTTCCTCATAAACCGTTATCTCCTTGGTTAAATAGAGAGTTGAAATAGTTGGCAAACTTTGAGCCTTTTTAGTTATCATTAGTAAATTGTTGAGAACACAGTGGACAATGGTGGTCTGGTCTTCAGAGTGCCATTAAAAGAGATTAGAAAAGGCTGTTTGTGTGCGTTGTACAAATTTGTTTGTTTTCAAGCACTGAGAGTATAATGAAAATGTCCCAGCCAGGCTTAGCTGTTGCCGTAGTATCAGTCAAAGACTGGGACATCCGAATGAGGCATCGTTGTTCTGGGTTACCCAGGACCTCTGGGTTACTGAAACCTGCCCTTCTGAGCAGAAGGTTTGCAGAGCAAAATGAAAGCCAAGTGCAGACTGACAGTCCTACCTTTCTGTAAACCTGCCCTGGGATGGCACTTGCACATGAATTGTGAAGCCATTTGTATATAATGATGTTACTTAATTATATAAATCGGTAATATGCAAGATGAGCATCTCAGGTGGATAAATGCGTTACCTCCTGCAAAGATCAATAACAAATGCTTTAGTTAAGAATGCAATGAAAAAATAATATGGTCTCAAGCATCCTCAAAGGAAGTTTCAGTTGGAGGTAATGAGTGCTCACCTTGTTCTGACATGCAGGCAGTTAGATCTTTTTAAGCGCTTGTTTTGTCTAATATAAGAATACATTTGTGTTTTACTCTGTGCAAGAACTCCTGTAAACATTTGGTGTCAGTAATGTTTTATGTCTGAAGAATTTACCAGCATCAGTGTGTGTAGTGAGAGCGTGGTGAGAAAAGGGTCAGAAAGATGAGGCCCTGCTGGTGGCTGTAAGTCTTCTGGCTCAGTTGAAATTACTATGGAAAGCTTTTGTGATTATATGTGTCAGACAGGAGAGATGTTAGAAACATCCTTCATGCTTTGTAGAAATTAATCTGTCTTTTCTTTTTGTGTTACCTGTGTGTTTCTCACAACAAATTTGTCACTTCATTTTTGGATTCACACATGAGTTTGAAACATTGAAGTGGAGCTTGACAAAATGTCTTGAATTTCTCACTTTCATCAAAATTCTAAGTGCTTGTATTTCAAATTAAAGATACTTTCAGGTTTCCTTGGAAATGTGTCAACCTCTACCAAACAGTTATAGACATGCTAACTTCAAGCTTATTAAGATACCTAGTGGGTTTGATGTGATTTCTCATAGTGTTTTGCTGAAAGTTTCAGTTGGCATTTTTGTGCGGATATCATAAGCTCTGCATAGCTATTTATTTTAGTGTAAGGTGGATTCAGGAGGTGTCTAGAGAGGGATTACAGATCCTCCAGCAAAATACACTCTATGAGCTCCGATACCATGTTTTGCTTAGCTGAGCTGCTTAATATGCATTGCTGCAGCTCACTGCATGAGGCAGCTTGAATACGTAGGAGAGATGGTTCCAATTTCTCCACAGGTAAAGTGTTAAGGACTGTTTTCAACAGAGATAAGCTGAGAATTTTGAGGACCCCACAAACCACCAAATGATTTTGGCCATTACTACCTGAAAGACCTTACATGTTAGAGACTGAAGGTCTCCTTGCCAAAAGGTATTGCAGAGGTTAAACTTGTATTCAAAGGAAGACTGGAGAAGTTCAGAAAAGAGAAATGCAGCCAGCACTACTAGCCATACTAACCATAGACAGCACTCCTCTAACTTGGGAAGTTCCTGGGTTTGAAATAGTTGGAAGAGTTTAAGGGAGAAGTATCATACATCTGTGTGCTCTGTCTAGTAAGTGTCAAGGTCACTATTGAGGCTACGTGCTTGCTAAGGTAGGTATTCATTCTGATCCAATGCAACAGGGTTTACTAGGTTTTTGTATAAAGCTTCTTTCTATTAACCATTTTTTCTCATAACCATTTATTTTTCTTACCCATAATATTTAGTTTTAGTGAATTCTCAGGTGGCTTGGGTATGGCTTGAGATATTTTCATCTCAGCAGGATATTGCTATTGTGAATGAAGACCATTGGGCATGCAAATGAATCTGGATTTGATTCAGTTTTTTTTTTACTTTATAGCGGTACTGTAGTAATGCAAAAAATAATGTTTGTACTTTTTGTGCCATGAATTACTTCCTCTCTTTCCTCTGTGGCTGCTATGCTTCAGGCTCAAGTGGGAACACTACAGCAAAGTTAGCAAACCACTGTGCACAGAAGAAGGGCAGCAGACAACAAATGTTTGACATTTCTTTCAGCCACTTTGCCTGCCTAGTATTAATTAATCCACTGATTAAGTTGTATTTGAGTAGGACACCTGACTACCTATTGCAGTGACAGAGACGAGGGCACATTTCCCCTTTGCTGACTTGCTATGCAGGCAGTGACTTCCAGCAGAAGACCTGAGTAGCCACATGTCAGTGTGTGCTGCCGCTGCTGGGACAGCAGTTGTCCTCTGAGAAACCATAGGGAGAAAGGTGGTAGAGAAGGAAGAATAAACCACTGGCCTAGTGGCTTCATGAGACAGTCACAACATATATGAAAGCATTTTAAGTTTTCAGTGACTTCACATTGTTGGTTTAGTTGGAGAAACTGGAACTATCAAAGTAAGGCTCAGAGACAGGAAGAAGGTTCAACCAAAACAGGTCGAGATGGGTTTCTTTTCTGTTCTTTGCAGGTCTTTGGCACCATCACTGCAGCATATTCCTGCCCACATAGTGTTGGAGCAGAGTGGCTGTTTCTCGTGGTGCTGCATGTGATGCAGCTCTTCAGTCGTTCCTCTTTTTGACCCCCTAATCAATTTTTTCCACTTTCTTTTGGGAAGAAAGAAAAGATTTTGTGGGGGTGGGAGAAGCAATTTCCTTTTAATTGCTTGTTTGTCCTTGTCTATTCTTTCACCCTTTCAGATTTCTCAGAGCAGGGTTTGGGGTGTTTTGTCTCTTTTTTTCTCATTTTCAGTGGTATCGATGGGGAAGAATGACATTTTCTGCTTGGATAGAAACCAATCACCTCCCCAGACCCCCTTAAAAAAAGCCTAATTTGCTCAACTAGTCAGTATTCTGTCTTCGTTTAAAAAGTCCCAGACTGGAATTTGGACTTAATCCTTTGACTCACGTTTGTGCTTCTCTCCCTGCTTTCCTCATCCCAATTATACTTCTCAAAGTATTTTCCTCACCACTTTATTTTTTTTATTACATTGCACTCAAGTTACCCTTAGCTCAGAAGGAAAAACACAAAAAAATTCCACCCAGGCAAAAGCAAATAAAAAGCCCCTCACCAAAGTAAATAAATAAGTAGACAGAGAAAACAAGCTGCTAGTTCATTTTCTTCTGCCTTTCCCTTAAGGCATAAGGTAATGCCAAACTATTTAGTGTGTGATGCAACTGCCTAATGGACATGCAGAGAACCTCAGCAGTGGCAAAAACAGAGTTTACCCAAGCGCAAGTTGGCAGTGAGAGCAGTCCTTCCAACAAAAGGCTATTTAAAGCCACAATGTGATGCATTTTTAACATTTTTATTCAGCACAAGATTTAATTGCTCACAGGCAAACCACCTAGACATTTGTGCCTGGGTGTTTGTGACTGAAATTGTTTGCTATCTATGTGTTGTTTCAGAGCTGTTCAGCCGTCAACTGGGTGTTTGAGGCAGGAATAATAATTTATTCCCTTAGCACCTGATGTCTGAGATGGGTCAGGACAAGTTTTACCTTCTGGTCATGTCTTGCCTCTTCCATTTATTTTTCTCCAGTTATTTCTTCCCAGTAACTTTTCCTCTTCTGCCGGCCTGCTCATGAAGGCTAGTGGTGGATGGGGTAGGAACATGTACTGAATTAGCTTCACCTAAAATGAGAAGCTGTAGCACTGAGAGATTAAGTGTCTTGCTGGAGAATGCAGAAATAATCCGTGACAGAAGGAGAAATAGACACAATCCCTGATTTGGAGGCACTAGGGTGGCTTGGCCATGCAGATGAGCTTTATGCTAGCTAGCTTGGCAGCAGCACAGCTACAGCATAGCCTACCTGCCAGTGCTTTACAGCTTGATCTCAGGTCTGTGACCCTATGTATTATGCTGTTACCACATCTACTGTAGCTGTTAGAGGATAACTCCTAAATATCCATACACCTTGTTGTTCCAAGCCTTGAATGAATGTCACTGCATGCCAGAAATAAGTTATGTATACTCCCAATCAACAGGAAGATATGATCCTCAATCACCTATACATTTCTGTCTTTAATCCTTACCTGCCTCTTCAGAAGCCTTGAGGTTCGGTTGATTTCACAAATTAAAAACCACTAGTACTTAAAAAATGTGCTGCATCAAAGTCATAGAATCATGGAATTAGAATAGTTAAGGTTGGAAAGGACGCCAAGATCATCTAGTTCCAACCCCAATGCCAGGGGCAGGGACACGTCCCACTAAACCATGCCACCCAAGGCTATGTCCAGCCCGGCCTTGAACACCGCCAGCAATGGAGCATTCACAACTTCCCTGGGCAACACATTCCAGTGCCTCACCACCCTTACAAGAAAGAATTTCTTCCTCAGATACAATCTAACTTTCTGTGTTTAAGTTTGAACCCATTACCCCTTGTCCTATCACTACAGTCCCTAATGAAGAGTCCCTCCCCACCATCCCTATAGGCCCCCTTCAGGTACTGGAACACTGCTATGAGGTCTCCATGCAGCCTTCTCTTCTCCAGGATGAACAGCCCCAACTTTCTCAGCCTATCTTCATAGGAGAGGTGCTCCAGTCTCCTGATCATCCTTCTGGACCTCCTTTGGACTGGCTCCAACAGTTGCATGTCCTTTTTATGTTGAGGACACCAGAACTGTACACAATACACAAAGTGAGGTCTCACAAGAGCAGAGTAGAGGGGCAGGATCACCTCCCTCAATCTGCTGGTCACACTCCTTTTGATGCAGCCCAGGATACGGTTGGCAAGAGCACACTGCCGGCTCATGTTCATTCTCTCATCAACCAACACCCCCAAGTTCTTCTCCTCAGGGCTGCTCTGAATCTCATCTCTGCCCAACCTGTAGCTGTGCCATGTTATCTCATAGCACTCAAAGGCATGTTTCAGTGCTCTGTTGAGTTGGGGCTTTAATATCTACTGAACTTTTAGACATCTTTGGAAAGGACCAGCTTTGTGCCAGTCAGTGAAGGTTGATGGAGTTGCACATGCAGCTCAACAGATTTATTTCATTAGAGGCATCCAAGCAGATGAACTTTAGCAGTATCTTTTCAAAGATATCAGCAGTGACCTGGTATTTTCAGCAACTAAACCACCAAAGTAATCAATTTTTTTAATAGAGTGGGCTTGCAGGAGTCACTGCATCTTTCAGTGCCTCAGTTTCCTCACTTGCTCAATGGCAGTGACAGTGATTGTCTTCCTTTGTGAAGCCTTCAGAAACCACTGATGTTCCCTGCAGGCAGGCACTGGCAGCTCCCAGGAGGTCTCTGCTTGTACTGATCATTTACGTGCTTCAGAAATGGGAGGGGAGCCCATGAGATCCCAGGCAGGCCCACTCCCAGTAGCCTCCTTCCCATCATGACACAACTTCCAATACTCTTTGCTTAAGTATTAATTAAAAATCGCTTAAATAATTGGCTTGGTTGGACTGCCCATTCCATCAAGACTTCTAGGTTTTTCGGTTGTTTTTTTTTTTCCCCCTTCTTTCTTTCCTTTTTTTCCTTTTAAATCAAGGCAATGTGTTAAATGTGGTGACTGTGTTGACATTGTACAATATAGAACCACCGGCTTCTGTATCAGGGCCTTTCACTGCCTTTGCATAGGAAGTTACTGCAGAAACATGTTGCCGGGACATTGCACTTTATGCCATTTTGTTGCATGGCAGGAGTCCAGGCCAGCACCCGGGAGTGAGTCAATGCGTGAGATTAGTTTAATCCTCTCTCAGAATATTCTGATGGGGAGGGGAAGGACAATTAACTACTGCCAGCATTTATTTTGTCCACAAGTTCAGTTAAAATAGGGAGGAGAAGGTGGTGGTGGTGGGGAAAGGGGGGGGAACCTTCCTGGAATTCATTTTGTCTGGAGTGTTGCCAAACCTGGGGGGGGGGGGGGGGGCTTGAGAATGGGGAGTGAAGAAAAGGAGGGAAAGAAGAGTGGAATGGTGATTAGAAATAACAAATGAAAGAATCCCAAAGGGGAGGAGGAGGGGTGAAGAAAAAGCAACAAAAAAACCTTCTCTGCTTCTCTGAATATGCGTAGGGAGGAAAAAATTCCTTGCCTTTTCTAAGGGTCCTATTCAATAGCAGATGTGCTTGCTCTGCTGCCAAGGGAAAAGGAGCACCCTGAGCAGTCCTCCCCTCTCTCCTTGGGGAGGCACCTACCGGCTCAACCTCAGTGTGAGAAAATACTCTCTCCTTCCTGCTGAAGTTTCTGTTGTGCCTACTGTTTGTTGCAGGGCTCTTCAGTCTACCTCCTTTCACTCCAGCTGCACCTTCTCTGGCTGTCAAAGGCTCGCTACGGGTACACGTGCTCTTCCGGTTTTTAAAGCGAGAAACTCGTGTGTTGTGTCAAAACACGCCCAGGAAAGGTTCATGCTCCGCTTTGTGCTGTGGCTCACGGGCAGAAGCACACCTCTTGCCGGCTCAGCATCCCACCTCTTGCCAGGGACTCGCGGGAGGGTCTGCCTCTCCTCCGAGGTGACCTTGCCTCCCTGGTCACGGTTTCACCAGGGACGGGCTCTAGCGGCTCTCACAGCGGCAGCTCTGTCGCCGCGCTCCCGTTCCGGGGCAGCGAGGCCGCATGGCTGCCACGCGGACTGCGCCAGGTCCTGGGGTGAGCCCCGGCCCGCAGCGGCAGCGCGCCGGCAGCGCCACCTCGCGGCTCTCCCGAGGGCCGCGCTTCTGCTCTGGGGAGTAATGATCCCATCGCAGACCCCGGGAGCAGCGCATGGAGAGGGGGAAGCTCCTGCTGTAGGGTAATGAGCTCTCCCACTATGGCTGCGTCCTGCTTCCCCAAGTAACACACATCCCGTTCTCTTTGAAAGCATCGTGAGTAAAGAAAGTAATGAATAGGCAATATATTATCCAAGATGACCACTGGGTGAAGATAAAACGGATTCTAGCCACTGGTATGGAACCCTATGAGCGCAGATCTCTTGGTGTTTAATGAGTACATGGTTATTTTATTCAGTGGGTTTTTTGGGTTTGTTTGTTTTTTGTGTGTGTGTGCTTTTTCTTTTCGTGTTTTTGTGAGTTTTGGGGTTGGTTTGGTTTTTGTTGTGTGTTTTCAATGCTTTTTTTTTTTGTTGTATTGGAGGTTTTGTTTGTTTTGTTGTTGGCTTTTTTTGTTGGTTTTTTTCTTTTTTTTTTTTTTTTTTGTGGGAACAGCAGATACGATGTTCAGATCCAAATCTGGATCTCAAACTGAACTTCCTCACAAATCAGCTTTCGTTTGTTCGGAGACCTCATTATAACTTGTGGGCAGTTAGAGAAACAGAAACATCTTTTCTGAAAGCAGTCAGGGCAATGCTGGATCATTAAGCATCAGTAGGAATGACTGAAATACTGGGTGTGAGTGCTAGTGGACACTGTAACAACCATGGAACACTGAAACCTTCTTGCTGGAGTGCTACAAAATGTAATTGCTTCATCTAGTGGGACAGAATAAATGTATTTGGACGTTGGAGGTCTATTGATGTAGATGGTTTCCTGCTGCTTCTGACTTAATGTACTAGCTATCAAGCATGCTTATTGCTTTAAATTTCTGCTGTTATTTTATATTACTTTTGAGTACTTTTTGAACACATCATCAGGGCTCTCTGAGAGTGGCAGAGCTGCAGTGGAATAAGGTATCTATTTATGCTACAATTGTCCGATGGAAGGGTGAAGACCGCCTTGCTCTGCCCAGCCCCTGACAATTGCCCTTGCTGTGCTTCTTCTGAAGCTTATTCTTCACTGGGAGCAGAGTACCGAGGTTCATGTATTTCCAATTCATTTGGGAATCAGAAGCGCAGGAACTGTGTAATCCCGGAGAGGTTGTAGAGACTTTGCTGCTAGTTCAGGTGCACTTGCCCATCAGAATTCGAACTGAGAGCCCTGGGATTCACCATCCCCCGGCTGATGGGACCATGTGCAGTAATAGTTAAATCCACCACATCTGAGTGTGACAACAGCAGACACGGTTATCCCGGGTTTTCAATTAGTTCACAGGAAGCTGTCAGGAAAGAAACATTCCTGGAGCAGCCCACCAAGTGTAGAGTTCAATTCCTCTGTATATTTTTTGAAAGTGATCTCAGATAATAACTCTGAAAGTGGAAATCCAGGGGCTGAAATTTACTGTGCAGTTCCATGGTAAAGAATATGTGTGCATGAAAGGGGTGGAGAGAATCCTATGGGGCTGAGAGCTGCCAACAGGTTTAAATTGAGATGTTATTGGTACTCAAACCTGAATCATTGTTCTTGTAACTACCTTCTGTAAGAAAAGCATACTTCAGGGGTCATTTTGCTTTACATTTAACAGTTTTGTAACCGTTCAAGCTATGTTCTTAACTTGTCCTCCTTTTGCACACTTATAACTACTAAAGCAAAAATCCAGGCAGTGAGGAATCTCATACAACGTAAATGCACAAGTTTGGTTTTGGAACTGTTTTCAGATACAGCCCTTAATTGTAGTGTTAAATCCTACACAAAAAGCAGGCAACAATTGAATACATACGCTGTTATCTTGTCTATAAGAAACTTCATTATTATTAGTTGTCTCACATGAGAAAGGCTGAGCCAGGGGCATGAATCATAGAATCATAGAATAGTTAGGGTTGGAAAGGACCTTAAGACCATCTAGTTCCAGCCCCCCTGCCATGGGCAGGGACACCTCCCACTAAACCATGTCACTCAAGGTTCTGTCTAACCTGGCCTTGACCACTGCCAGCGATGCATCAGTTATGCATTAAGGCAGACCGGCATCAGAGTCGTGGGAAGGACACTGTGGCTTTAACACTGCAAGCAATATTTGGGGTATTTTATCACGTAAATATATCCAACTGGGGACTTGTTAAATATCCATCCCTATTTTCCTGCTGCCTTGCTAGACAGCCTACTCCAGAATGCAATCGTCATTACAGCTGTAACTTGGCCTTTCTCTGTGTGGCAATAGCCTGTTATAATGTGTGTCTCTTGTATGAGTTTCAACAGCACAAAGCATAACACGTGTTCTTGGCAAGTTGGGCACCTGCAGATTGTCTAATTCAACAAAGTAATGGAGATTTTCTCGCATCCAGCTCCAGTGAGTGGCAGGAAATGAGCACCAGGACGGGGTGCAGATGCCTTATTGCATGTTTAGTTGGTAAACGTGGAACATCATTTGCAGTTATGTTGGTTTCTATAATTGCAATTATATTTAGGTTGTTACAGTGACTAACTTTAAACCTGGTCAAGTATTGCAAATTGGTGTTAATATTCATGTTGCTTTTTTGATTGATACCTTAGATTTGATTGATACAGAAGCACAACAGGCTTGTTCTCAAAGTTGCTTGGGTCGCTTTGGTTTGTTTGTCTCACTTTGAAAAGTGCCACTGAAAAAGCTCCATGCCCGTTTCCTGGCCACATCCCTACGCAACTCACTACAGAAAGATGAGGAACTTGGTTTAATTGTGATTTTTTGTTTGTTTTGTTTTTTTTTTTCCTCGTAGTTACCTTCAAGCCAAGACCTAAGATACTAAAGCGTGGGTATTTAGGCTCAAAACCTCTTATCTAACCAGGAATCAGCCAGTATTCCACCAGGCACCTCTGCCTTCTACAAGACCAAGGAAGTAGAGCAGTACAGTACTGCACAGTGTAGGGCCATACAGGTTCATTTGTTGACACCTCTGTAACGGGTTCAAACTTAAACAGGGGAAGTTCAGATTGGATCTGAGGAAGAAATCCTTTCCTGTAAGGGTGGTGAGGCACTGGAATGTGTTGCCCAGGGAAGTTGTGAATGCTCCATCGCTGGGGGTGTTCAAGGCCGGGTTGGACATAGCCTTGGGTGCCATGGTTTAGTGGGAGGTGTCCCTGCCCAGAGCAGGGGATTGGAACTAGATGATCTTGGGGTCCTTTCCAACCCTAACTATTCTATGATTCTATGATTCTATGCCCAAAATCAGATTAAAGAGCATATGTGCTTAGGTGCTTTAGAGGGTTAACATTGTTCAAAAGAGGGGGAGGGATCAGCTCATTTACTGGGGAAATGTTTGAATTCTAGTTCTTGCAAGTGCATAAAACTGTTTATTCAACAAGCTCCTTTGGTGGGATTTTTCACTCAGCTGGCACTGGGCTTTGTTCAGATTTTTGCTCTAACCAGCTTTAAAGAATGTCCTCCCCACAATAGCAGAAACAGTGCAATTTTGTTGTCTGTCTGCACTTTATCAGGGCCTGCCCCCTCTGGTGGACCATAGTGCAGTTTAGCCTTGCCCCTCAGCCTTTTCCACATACAGCAGCTAGCCAAGGGTTATGTCACACTGGGTATGACAGTAAACTGTCTGCAGAGGCTCACCTGTGTAGTCAGTAAGTTTTTCCCATGTGCCAAAACTGCCTGGGGAGGGGGAGGGAAATCCTGGCCCCAGCTAACAACAGTGGGAGTTTTGCCATTGACGTCAGCAAAGCAGTAACTTCACCCAAGTCCCCAACAAGATGTGATGGATGCAAACCAGGACTCTAGAACAAACTGTTCCATATCCCATTACTCATCTCCTGCGCCAGCCCCTCTCCCTGTTCAGCATGTGGCATAATCTTGGGATACTCCACGATGTAGAAACGCATCACCTTTTCATTAGAAACTGGAGATAACAGCAACAGCTCTGCCAAGTGATGCTCCTTCATGTGCTCATCCTTGTTCAGGTCCTGTATCCCACAGAGCCTTCTGTATCAGCCTGCTTTGCTTAGTGCTCCTTTCAGAAAACACAGCTGCTGGCTGAGGCTAGGGAAGTGCTTCTATGTCCTCATCTCTGTCTGCAGCAAACGCTTGAATAACTGACACAGCCCTGTATCTTCCTAGCCAAAAAAACAAAAGCATTTATTTGAAAAGCAGGTCACTGAGGAGTGCTTATAAAGGCTCAGATTCATTCTGAGAGGTTATAAAGCCCTTCATAAAGCTCATTAAGAACCTGCTGCACAAAGCGAGTTGCAGCTTTGTGACAAATTGTTTCAGGCTGTCACACAAAGGCAGTTTACTGTGAACTGCCGTGTATTATTTAGGCTAGTGAGTGATGGAGGAGGAGAAGTGCTGGAAATGAGAAAGGGTATTAAGTGAAGGGAAACCATGTCCTGGGCTTTTGGCTGATAACGGGCTTTAGCATGGATCACTTGAACGGCAGGCTGTTAAGCTGGCCTTAGACCTATAGGCTACTTAAAAATAGCGGCATCTTAATGATTTAAGGAAGTATTAGTATCAATACATGTGAAGTGACCAGAAATAGGCTGGTGTAATTCTAGGAGCCTTCTGCTATGTGGCTGGACTCAATGACAGAGGAGAGGATGTGGGGCATTCTTAAAAAACTGGAAAACATCTAGAATAAATCAGCTGTGGGAAGCTTTCTTGTCTTTATTGAATCTGCATATATAAGAATGCATGTGTATTTTAACAAACATATTTCTGTTCTTGTTTCAGGTTTGTATGATTGATTTGTAATTTATTAGGGATTTAAAACTGTCACAGGAAGAAAAAGAAGTTATTTCTGTAATGCAAGCAGAGGACTGTTGTTTTAAGGTCTGTTGTGGTGAGTGATTGTATTTGCTTCCTACAGCTACTATACAGGCAGGCAAATATAGAATTATGTGGTAGACATGCTAAATGTTTATGAGTTTTTCAAGGCTAACCACGAAGTGAAAATGAAAAACAGGAGTCAAATAAACTCTCGTTCTTCAGGCTTTCTATTCTGACTAATAGGAGGAAATCTCCCTAGTCTGGTTAGTGATTCACTGTCCACAACAGAGGCCCCTGACCTAGCCTGCTAGTTATGTTTGAATTTAGCCCTTGAAATTATCAGATCTGGTAATTCCTGCTTTCCTTACCAGAAGGTGCCAACATAAAGTAATTGTGAGCCCTTGTGCTCTTCTCTCTGGTTGCAACTCCTTTCCTACCATATCCAGGAATGCACTTTGGAGTTCCCAGATCACCACCCTGCAGAAAGCTGGGACAGTCCTTTGTGATCTTCCTCTCAAAGCTGCTGCTCAGGCTCCAAAAGGTATCTTTGCTTCTACACATCTGTGCACGTAGATATTACACCTAAAACTTCAATGGGGTAGCAAGAGTAAAATACAGGTTCTTCAGTTGCAGAAAGTGTATAGATAGCTTGGATATTTCTCTCTGTTACTACTTGCTGGATGCCCTGATACCATCTGGCAGAGGGAAATGGTGCACATGCATGCAGATACCCACATGTACCACTTAGGAACAATGCTTAGTGTTGTCTGCAGAATGATTTTCTTCCTTAAGAGGCCATGCGCTTCAGATTTCGTAAGTCTGAACAGTTCATGCTAAAGGGATCAAGAAGAACATAATGGAAAAACCAATCTTGGAAAATGTCTATGTGCAAAATGGTTACTATCGCACCAGAGGGTTGGTGTTGCTTTGCTTATTAGGTCCGATGGTGCTTGAGAGTTGTAGAGCACTTTACCAGATCTGCAAGACCAAGGAAGCTGGAAGGTTTATGTTTCCCCCTTTGCTAGTAGGTGAAACCTAAAGCTATCAGGCACAGGAAAGAAACATTTTAAGAGGGGAACACCAAAATAAGAATTTGCTGCTTGTCAACGTTTGCTCTGAGAGGGATGTGACCGACGTTAAGGAGGGCTGGCACTAGCAGATGTCAACTTTGCACTGAAGAGAGTAGTTAGAAAAATAGAATCAGCCTTGCTAAAATCACATCTCTACTGTCATATGTACCAAATTACCCAAAAGAGTATGGTATGTTTCCATAACGTAGCTTACAGGGCCAAATAACACTTCTCCAAACCTTTGGCTAACAGTCATAAAGTTATCTTTAAACAGAGGCTGTCAGTGAGAAAAATCATTATATGTTTTGTTTGAAGATCTTTATCTCCATTAACATTTCTAACCTGTATCACTAAAGTATGCCACTTCTGCTTTTTCTCTTTAAACCTCACTGAGTCTTTGTCAGTTTTCTCGTCTATTTGCCTCAATTCAGTTTTGTTTTCAAAATCTGGCTAGTCACTTCCCCTTTGATCCACAGGCCTTTTTAATTACAGCATCAGTAAAAGGAAAAATGACAATTCTTTTGCCATTTAATATAATGTGGTATGTTTGGGGGCATTTTCCCCTTAACCCACACATTTTCAGCTTTCCACACATTTGGAGGTGATTTTATTTTTTCCATTATACCACTTCTGTTGTTTTAGGGCCTGGTTAGGTGACCATTACCATGTCTCTAGGGCATTTTATTCTAAGTTTATGGGTAGTCATTACTGTGTTCTGGAATATTTTGTCCAGAATATAAATGAGCTGCAGTTTGGGATGATCTTGATGACTGTTTTTAATCCCCCTGATGCATTGAATTCCACAGTTAGACTTAATTCGGTTCTTGCTTCACAAGTTTACAGTCTAAAAGAAGATAAGCCAGAAAAAAATGACAAATTTGCAAATGGAAGCAAAAACTCTGTTAGCTGTTCCTGAAATGTTTGAAGGCGGTTTGTAGCCTTTTGTCGGGAAGGAGCACACTCAGGCCCATCTTCATATAGAGGGATATTTTTTGCTATTAATTACACTTGCCTGCTGCCTGGTGCATCTGCCAGCCCTTTGCATTTGCTTCTCTCAAGGAATAGTGGCATTGGAAGCCTTTTTTGCTTCTTTTCCAGGCTGGCAGTAAGCTGCATTCTATCTCATGGTATTCTGATAAAAGGTATCTGGTCAGCACAGAGCTGAACTACTGTTTGTCTCCTGGCTTCTGCCAGTGATTTGTTCTGCCAGCAGGCTCCTTATCAAAGGAAATGAGTACCTGCAAGGGTAGCCCAGCAGCATGGAGGGCTAACGAATGCTTGCAAAATGTGAGATCCATGGGTGTAAAGTGCTGTATGACTTCCTCAAGACTCTATTTGTCTACAGCTTTATGGGATTCAGCTCATAACTCTGATTTTCTCGACTGTGTTCACTGAGCCTCTTTCTTCAGTTTGTGGTTTCTGCAGTACATGGTGTAGCTCAGTAGCTGGAGATAGTGCTGGCTTGAGCTTGTCCATGTTGCGTTACCTGATCTTATCCCTGTGATGTGCAGCCCCATGTTAATGTCCCCTTTCTGAGCCAGGAATTCAAGGACTTCGGTTTTAGACTGCAGCTTACCTAGATCTGGCTCCAGGGGCTGCTCATGCATCACTGGTTTGAGAAAAACTCCATTATTCTCCATCACAAGAAGCTGCCCCTTGTGCCAAATTGAACTCTCTCTGTTGACCACAATAATCCCTCCTTGTTCTCCATCAGCTTTGTTTTCTTTTGCTGTAAGAAAGACTGATGTGTCAAGCGTTTCCCATGCTGTTACACTTTAGGGTTAACTTACAGTGATGAGCTTTACTGGCAGATCCCTGCTGGTGAGGAAGCTCTGCTGCATCTGAGGTGGGGATAGCACTGTGCTCCTGGATCCTTGGGTGCAGCAGGGTCAGTGTCTTGGAGGCACAGAGCTTTCTTCAACACCAGTGGGAAGAAGAGGAGTCTTGTCAGAAGTGCTGAGTAAAACCCTATCCTGCCTTTCTTCTCATGGAAACAGAGAAAGGATGTTGTGTACCAGGCACTTCCCATTGCCTGCACAGGCATTTCTGCAGAAAACAAGGTCTGTCTCAGAGTTACTCCCCTGAAATGTGTAACTATCAGCGCAGTTTTTATCACAAAAAAAAAAAAAAAAGAATTTTCTTTTTTTCAGCTCTTTTGCTTAAAGAATCAGTATATTTAAATTAAAAAGGACTTTCATTCCACATTTTAGAAGAACCTCTTTTGAGTGTGTGTTCTTACTGAGCTGCTAAGCCTAAGGAAAAGCTACCAGGTGAGGTATATTTTTTAGAACAATGAAAAAAACCAGCAAGGCAGAGCTTTGCTCTGCTCAAAGCAATTGCAACCAACACTTTCTTTGGCATCAGTTCAGATAATTGTTGTGACATGTTAGTGACTTACAGTTTGGAAATCCAGGTCTGAGAGTGAGGGTGATTAGATAAATGGAGTTTCCAGTTGAAAGAGACCTTGTGTGTTTCAAGAGCATGTGGTGTTTGTGTTCCTCTTAGATCACTCACTTATGATCAGAAGCTCTCCTCCTTAAAACACAGCTGCAGTTTTTTCAGTATACATCCGACAACAGTTTCAATGTCTCATTCTCTGGCTCTGCCACAGGCTGTGTGTTTTGGTTTTGGGCATCTCTATTGGTGGCCCACTTCCCACAGAGCATGGACCTCTGTCCTCTTTTGTTAGTCTCTGAGAGGGATCCAGGGAAGTTGGAGTAGATTCATCAGTTTGAAACAGAAATGAGTATATGCGAATAGCTGACTTGTGTCTAACAGCAGTTCCAGCAAAGATTTCTTACAGAAAGGTAGCTAAGCCCAACTGTGGATTAACCAAGAAGTATCTGGGTTCTGCAGCACTGGAGGTATTTGTCTGTATGGGGCTGACCTCCTAGGATTCCTCCTGGCCTGAGTTTGATCTCGATATCTGTGAAACCAGGACAAATAGTCATAAGCACAACGATTCCATACCCTCAGGTTCTCTTGACACTACCGTGAAACCATTTAGAAGTGGATAGCCCTGAAATAGCGGGATTTCATCTGGCAAACTGAACCCTTCACAGGATATTTACCATCATTAGGTTTCTATTATTTGAGACTTCTTTCAATCACTGGGAATAGCTACAGGTTTACAAACTCTGTACTGCTATAATCCTCTTCACAGCTTAATATTGTTCATGCCCTGCATTTTGAATAATACCTACATTTAATAGCAATGATACCTGAAGTCAGTGAAACGCAAACAGCAGTTTTAGCTATTGGAGAAGAAAATATTAATGAACAGCCCATTAACTCCCAAAGCTTTAGTTCAAGTTTGGGATGACAATTCAGCTCCATCCTCCTCCTAATTGAATTTGGCCCAAACTTGACTGTGACATAGAAATGTTAATCTTAGTGGAAAAATTTTGGTAGGCTGAATTCTGTATTGCCTTAGTATTTGGTTGATCCAAAACGTAATAAAAGTTGTCCTCATCACTGGGTGAAGACAACATGAGAAGGCTGTAACTCAGCAAGACCTAAGTGGGTCTAGCACTATCCATCATCAGTTTGGTTCCTACCACAGGCACTCTTGTTCTTACTCTATTTTTTACTATGATTACATTTTATCTCTATGGTTATTTTCTAGTTTCTGCTTTGCAATCATTGTGATGAACTTGCAGGAGTGGATATTAATTTTGAATTTTCAGCAGCAGAACTACTGTCTCAAGACCCTCAGCTACCTTTCTTTCTTGGTGTTACAAAGCCAGGTCTATCTTGATGTAAACTCCAGTAATGTGAATAAAGAGGGATAGCATTTTTGGAGGGTGGATGATAACATCTTTCACCAAGAAATGAGAAGCTTTTTGTTTCAGACATCATAAAATGAAGCTTTATGAATGTGGTTTGTCTTCAGATACTTTCTTGTAGCACCTCTGTAATGCAGGAAAATGCAATCTTTTACGGTGTGAATATTAGTAAAATGCGTCTCTAGTTTTAAGAGGTTTTCTCTATAATCCTTATTTTATTTTCAAACTGAGGAATGTGAATCCTTGTTAAATGACCTTTTCTGATTGTTGCTAAATTCCAGGGATTAGGGCTAGTACTTCAAGATAAAAGGGAAAAATAAAAAGCATTCTTAATTAAGAGTCTGAACCCTTGGTTTGCCATGGTAGGTATCAGAGGGAGGTCCACAATACTAGCCAGGAATGTTTGTTTTGACATAAAATTTCAACAGGCATAAAAAGCATTGGTTTTTTTTTTTTGGAAAATATAGATTAATCACTTCTAGAATATCTTGTGCTAAAACAGAAGACAGAAATCAGCATTTGAAACCCCACTGGATCCTATATGAGTCTGTGCAATATCTCATATGAATGCAGAGGCTGCAAAACTCTAGTCTTCTACCAAAAGTGATGCCCTTGGAGTCTGAATCATGAAGAGTGCAGTTAAAGATGTTATTGAACTACTGTCTTTGATCCTTCTGTGACTTCAGCAAGGAAAGATTTATTGACTCCCTTAGCTCACTCGTGGTCTTGCCTAAAACCTGGAGCCAAAGGTCACCAAAGTTAATGGAGCTTTCTCTTAACTTTAATAATCCTTGAATCAAGCCTGCTAAGATGGTAGAATGATGTCTCTACCATGAAAGTAAATAAATGTGCCTATAAAAAAGTGTAAAAACTTGATTAAGAATACGTTGTGAAAAACAATCAGTATTTCTCCATGTTCAGTTGTGTAACTGTCAGTGCTGTTCTCATTTCTTGAAGCTTTGGTACAATTAGTTCCCTGTATGATATCCAAGAGATTTTAAGGGGATATAGGAAGTTTCAGTATCAGTAGATAACATCTGGCTTTCTGACATACATGTCTGCATGAAGTAAGATTTATTCTGCAATTCAGGGTCATCATTGTAACATTTGTTTCAATATCTCAAAAGTGTATGTCTATTCATCCTCAGTAATCCTGCAGGGATATGCACTGTTTTCACTGTGTTTTTCAAGTTGCTGTGGTAACAAGGAGATATTCCACTTATTATTTTCCATGTGCCAGATCTGTGCCCTGGCTATTGGCCCAATTCTGCGAGGTATTTAATACCACGTCATCAACTCACGTAAACCAAAAGTTACTGAGGACTTTTAGTCAGCCTTGCTGTTGTGAAAATGGTTGCATCCCTATTGATAGCCAGGGAGAATCTGATGTGCCTTTTTGGCTGCAGGTACCTGCCAAGTGATGCAGATGTCAGCCAGACCAAGCGCAGAACATGGGATAAGTAATGTGGAGATGTCTTCTTTAACACAATAAACAGAGGGGAATCAGGTTCCACTTTTGATATCTACAGTTTCATGGCGGTGTTTTTTTTGTTCAGTTGGTTGGTTGTTTTTTTTTGTTTGTGTTTTTTGTTTGTTTGGTTTTTTTTTTTTTTTTTTTGGGGGGGGTGTTGTGTTTTATTTTTTTTTTTTTGTTTTAACAGGCTTTGTCCCATAATTTGTGCTTTGATTTCTTGGGTAGAATACCTTTTCAGGTGTTCTACCCTTTCAGTGTCAACTGGGCAGGTGTTGCTTTGTGCAGGATCTCCACAGGTAGAGCACACTTGAAAGCCAAAGACAGGCTTCTCCGAGTGTTATTATTCACTGCGTGGCCACATGATCTCTTGCAGTAGCTGCTTTGGTCATGCAGTGCGAAGCAGAATAGGTACTTCTCCAGATCAGCCCATTCCTTGTGTTGCTATTGAACTTAAGTTACTTATTCCCTTTCTATAAATTTAGTATTCCTGTGCTTTTACTGTACTTTCTCAGTAACATAGGGTTCACTACATGAAAGTTTGTGGCAGAGCTTTCTGGAGACTAAATTATGCTGTACCTAGGTGCACAGAAAACTATATCAGCAGAGACATATTCCATAGAATCTTCATACCAATTCCACTCTGTCCTGCCAGCCACTCGCTACCTGCTGCCCAGGGTAACAATTTGCTATTATTGACTCATCAGCTTTGCATATGGTCAAAGTAAGATTAAGTCTCTAACTAAAGAATGTTCTGATGCTACCTGCAGAATGTTACTTTGTCAGTGTTGCTGCCCTTTTCTAGTGAAGGCTGTGGACTTACTTAACCCAGACTGTACTGTACATGCATTCACTGGACTAGAGCAAACTGGAGAGCAGTAGGGATTGATGCTGCAACTGGCAACTGCTGAGGTTGCTACCATCACTCTTTTTCTTTCTGCTAGATCTGTGTAAACTTCCAGGTCAGGATTTCTGGAAGGTTCCACAGTGATGGCTATATTCTGCTTAAGAAAGCATTGTCTAATTCATCTTTGACTAGGGAATTTCTTCACAGGAGGGACAGGCACACTCTGTGTGGTAGAAATGTATATTACTAGGAACCCTTATGTGCAAAGATCCTGCAAACTGTAAGGAATATACGTAAATAATGAGATGCAGCATACCAGTTAGAGTATGCTCCAAATGCTGGCACCAGACAGTTCATGACCTTGTATAACTTTGTGTTGGGCTGAAAGCATCTGACTTCTAAGTGATAAATTACAGTTTTCTTAGTGCTTGACGTAGAGCTCAGGCTCACAATTTTCAGCTTGATGTACATGTGCTATGGAATTGGTATTATGAACCCAAATGTCAGTAGAAACGTTGTGCATCTTCCCATTGGTTATTTACTTGTGCAGAGCAGCTTTATGCTGCAAGATTTAATGCTGACTCAGCTGTGTGAAGCTCTTCTGTATTTGCCTTTCAAGAGATTGCACAAGTACTTTGGTACAGTGGAAAATCCTATGACAGGAAAGTTTTGCCTTGCAAAACTTGCCAGAGTAGGTCCCATGGAATTCACTTTGTTTTAAATTTATATAAATTTATTTTTGTCAAGATGTTAATTTCTAAAAAGTATCCTTTCTAAGCTTTATTATTGCAAAACTTATATTAATCAGCATTAGTACATGTTCAGTGCTTTCAGGAGTTGTTTAAATGAATGATATTTCAAAAACTCTCATGCTGGAGCAATTAAGAAATAAGTTTTCGATAAAAGGATACACCTGAATATTGGTTTACATTATCAACTGAGAGAGGGGAACTTGGGCTTACTAGCCAAGGTTCTGGGAAACTCTGGTATTCTGCACTGTGTTGTGCTTTGGGCTTCTTTTGTGACTATGGGAAAACTGGGTTTGGGTAAATGCTTGCATTGCTGTAGATCAACAAATTACTGCATGTCGTCTTAGTCATAGTTGTTGTCTTGATGCAGAAACTCAGGCCTCCATCCAAAGTCATGCTGCGCTGGTGAAAATTCCTTTATTGCATGCTAAGTCTTACTGCTTTGCATTTGCTGAGAGCCAAGAGCCTTTACAGAGATGGCTCACCCAAATCAGCTGGTGCATGGTAGCTTACTTGTCTCCCTGGGTGAATTGTACTTTGAACAGAAGTTTTCTTTTGCTATGCCATATAGCTGGAGCAAGGTGCAGTGGAGGGCCAGCCTGAATAGAAAGCAAGGTTTTTGCCCTGCATGGCTTGTGTTTCTCTGCCGATGTGAATCAGTTGAATTTCAAACCAAGTGTAACTGTGCAGGTTATTGCAGAGCTTAGTTTGAGTATAAATCCTTGCCTTTATTTTCCACCTCTAAACTAGGGAAGGCCACACATCTCCATCAAACACCTTAATTGTGAGGATAAGTGTATAAAAAGTCAAGACCTGAGAACTGCTAATTGCACTCAGTTGATATTGCCTTGAAAATTCTATCCTATACCCGTGCTGGCTAAGGAGCAGGCCAGAGTCACTCCTGGATCAAAAGTAGAGAGTTTGGGTTTTTTTTCCCTGATTTCCCCATACAGTAACCAACACCAAGCACTGGCACACAGTGATCATTTTATTGAGAAATGAAGGTGAATGCCTTGAAAAAAGTGCCATGGAAGGATAGAGCAGAACCTCAGTTTAAGACAGTATTGGCTGTAGTTTTATCTAGTCCTGTGTAGTTTATTGTTAGGTTCACTTGCAGTAAGTTGGGACACAGAAGCCCTCAGTGGCTTTTCCAGCCCAGATGCATGATTTTAGGCAAGTCACACATCTCTCTATCTCCATGTCCAGTAGGTAATTACATCCCACTGTTGTAAAGTGCTGTGAGACCTTCCAGTGAGTGCTAGGTGTGATTCATTATCTTTATAGCAAATATACAACATACTCTGCTTAGCATCATGGGTACTGTAGCTCCAAAGGCTTGGCAGCCTGCCGTTACAGCTCACTGTAGCTCTTCATGTACCGTACATAAAAATCTCAGTCACAGCCATTATTGCTTACCGTCTAGTTCAATCTAATTTCATGGGTATTTGTATAGGAAAGAATGGGCTGGAGTTAAGTGACAGATAAGTTAGGTGACATCATGTCTGAGGAAGGCACATCTTGAATAAAGATCAGCAGTCTCTCACATTTGGTTTCCTTAGTGACACTACAAGTAGCAAAAACAAGCCAGAGAAGATTGCATGAGAGTGTTAAAACTGTGCGTCTCTGGGGTCATGAGAGTGTAAATCTGTCCAGCCTGGCATGCAGGTGTATTTTCAGAAGAGCATTAAACATGAACTTGCAAAGCACAGATGGTCTAGATACTGCTGAATCCTCTGAACCTGGGGCATCTTTCTCCACATGTGCTCCCATTTCTTCTGGATTTTGAAGTAAATAAAGGAGTTTGTTGTGATTTGTGTTTTCTACAGTCATGGAAGAGAAATGGAAAAATTAACACTTTTGAAACTTCACAGTCCAGTAGGATGTAGATATGGGGGAATGAAACAAGAAATATGCAAGAACTAAAGCATGATTAGATGGGGTTGGTGCCATCCAAATTGCAAGTATTAGACAATCTAGGTCTTAAAGATTCATTCATACCATTTTTATCTTTTTTTGTTGACAGTAAATGGTAGTCAAAGTTTCTTCTCTTTATTTAAGAATGTAAGACATTACTTTTTTGCATAGTAAGAAAGTATCTTGATCAAGAGACATTTCTGTTAGTGTAGTTGCTTAGGGCTGGGGGAAATGACAAGGACATAACAAAAATGGTAAAATAGTGATTTGGGAAAATATGAAGGCTGGCATTTTTTGAGTTGCCTTTATGTCCATTTCATGCCCAGAAAGAAAAGGAGAGAAAATTTAGCCATATAATAAATCTGGGTCAAAACCAGGTAATCCCTGTAAAGCATCCTTATTGGTATTGGAGGATTCTACCAAGCACCTGGATGTGCTAGCATGTATCATGTGGAGCAGTGCCAACTTAGAGAGACCTGAGCTAGCTCTGAACAAGCTATTGCAGCTGTATCACACAGGATAGTGTCACATGGAGCCTGTAGCTCTGCCAAGTTCACCTGGCCCTGCAGTGGGCTGCTTCATCATGTGTCTTAGCAGTACTAATTTGACCAAGTGGAATAGAGCACTGATGTGTTATTGCACATTCAAAGGCATCTACTGTGGGACTGTGTTAGCCCCACACGGACATGTCCTCAACATGCTGGAATGTTTTTCTCTCTGATAGGAATCAGTGGTAGTAAAGATAGTGCTGATCAGCAGAGGTGAATGTGGGCAATAAAAGTAACTGAGCTTGTGAAAGTCAGCAGCATGTGGTGAGCTGAGCTATGTAGAGCTAAGCGATAAAACTAGGAGGTTCTCAATAATAGATTCTGTGTACAGAGCCCAAAAATGTCCAGTGTCCATGATCGGACTGGGCTCAGGTCAGTTAGAGGGGAATGAACCTGATTGCATCCCAATAGCACAGAAGAGAGAGCAACACTGTGCAGCACCACCTGTGCCCCCAGGTGATCTATCATTTACATCACAGCATTCTCATGCTTTGTGAGTTCTTTGCAATTCCTCATGGTTTCTTCTTGCTGGATATGTTCATCATCACCTTGTTGTGAGACTAATGAACCTATTACCAGAAATTCTGACAATTATTTGGAAAATCAATGAAGTAAAGCAAGGCTGTTAGCAATATGCTATGCAAGCACACTACCTTAGAAGGTCATTGCTAACAGAAGGAATTATTTGCCTTTTCTCAGCGCTATGGCTGGAAGCTGTTAATGTCATGCAGCACTCTGCAGGCCAAAGAGAAATGAGTGGTGTGAAACCTGCCAAGTTTTATTCAAAGTGCTGGTGTCCATATCAGAAAAAAGTGTGGAAAGAGTTTTGTACAATCATTTATGTGTGGTTGAATTTTTAGTAAACTCTCATTTTTAAAATGAACTGAAACACCAGCAGTGCAGCCTTGGATGTTCAAACACTGTTGGTTATAGGGTGGCTGTACTCTGCCAGTGTAAGCACAGCCAGGTGTATTAGGCAGGTGACCTGTGAAAATAGGGCTTTTCTTATCCCACTGCAAAAGATGCTGGTAAAATATCTGGAAATGGAGCTGCAGGGCACAGTAGAAAGGCTCTGGAAATTGAGTACAGGCTGGCAGTGTTTGGGGTGGAGAATTGGTAGGACAGGAAAGAGTAGCAAAGGAAGACAGCTCTCAAAAGGAGCCCAGGTCAGAGCAAGAACTAAGGCTGGCCAGGTACATCAGGGTGAAGAGCCAGCCGAGATGACAGCGATTAGCTCCTTCTGTGTGATCTAATCAGTCTTCTTGAGAGATTGATTAAGTAGTGTGAAGGTTGGGGCAGAGAAAGCTGGGGGAGGACAAGGGGGAAAAGACTGGCCCTGTGGTGAAGAGGTATAGGGCTAGAGCTGATGTAGAGTTAAGACTCTGAAAGGGCATAGAAGAATGTCTTTGCAGAGACAGGAGAAGAGGAAGCATGTTTGAGATCCCTGTGATACAAATCATTGATGATTAATAACTCTGCTGGTACCAAAAGGCATTTGACAGGTTAGATCTCTCTGTCCTGTGTTTTCTGTGGCGCTATTGTAAGTATGATTGGCTTGAACAAGGGCAGAAGTCATCCTGGATGGGGAGAGAAACGTGAAAAGATGAGGATGAAAATAGATGCGCATTTCTCAGTCAGCTTGCTCTGGAGATGACAGCCCGTATGGAGCAACTGCCTTCTGTGGGGCTGGTGGAGGTCTGCTTGGGCTTAGCATGATATGAGCAAACAGCATGAACTGTAAGTGGAAACAGCCTCCCATGCTCTTTGTCACACAGTCCCTAGGAAGAGCTTACCCAGAACACACTCATGCCATGTCATTCAGAGTGCTTCCCTGCTTCTCCTCCTCACTTGTGGTGCCTTTGAACATGCTCCAGACCATTTGGCAGGAGAGCTGAGAGATACTGCAGGAATGCCTGAAGGGTTGTCCTGCCAGGCTCTGTGAGGAGCTCCTGCGAACCCAGAGAAACAAGGAACAAGACAGCCACTGTGGTCAGAACTGGACTGAGCTCCTTTGTTCTCTTAGACTGTAGAAACAGGACAATTTCCCCAGAACCCTCCAACTCAGCATCGTACTTGGATAGTCTGCTGGGCTTCCTGTACACCTGTGTATTCTCACTGAGCATCTTAAAGCATTTTGGCCAGCATCACAGGTAAAAGTTCCCTTCTGTTACTAATATTTTTTTCCTGCATTTTAATTTAATTTCCCCTATAATTCCTTCGTTTTCCACTGCACGTTTCCCCTTGAAAGCTAAGATTTCACAAACGGATGCATATTCTTCCTCCCTAAGTGCATGTAGCCTCTACTCTGCTGCTTGAAGAAATCAACATTTCAGCTGAAGTGCACCTGCAATTTCCATTAATCTAACAGAGTGAAACTGACCCATTGGTAAAGAGCAAGAAGCTCTGAACTCCCTTCCTCTGACAACAGATCTCAGGAGAGGAAAAGAAGAAGACCCAAAAGATGGTAGGGAAGTCTGTTTTCTAAGCATTGGCAATATATAGCTGTTGATGGAGACTGCATGTTCAAATCTTTCTCATGTACTTAAACCTAGGCTTGCTGTTAGGTGCTTTGCTCTAAAGAGTCATGCAGTGCAAACCCACTGATTCTTGCTAGGGTATTGAGTCCTGTATTGGTATCATCCATAGATATGTGACCCAGATGGATGAGCTAAAAACTTCTGCAAATCAAACTACATGTGCTGAAGCTGTATAGATTGGAGGAGAAGGAGAAATGAGGGGATGGGAAGAGAGGAAAGAAGTGCCTCATGTTAAGTGGCAAGACATAAACAAGCCGCTCTTGCTAATGGTTGTGTATGGCCTGATTGTCCATGTAGGGCATCTTAATCATACTCTAGGGTTGCATTTTAGGATTTCAGTGTGGACAGAAATACATTACCGGTGAATAAGTTTAAAGCAGAGAGAAATTATGAGGAAATGGGAAGTTTGCTGCTTAATAGTGAAATGCAAAGGTGTAAATCTGGTCCCTCAATCCAGTAAAACTGGTTAAATTCTGACAGAAGCTGTACATGAAGAGCAGTCAGTCTGTTCTTTCCTAGTATGCTTCTTGTTTGCCAAATAGTTTAGAAAATTGCGTGTGTAGTGCATCTACTTTTGTTCATGCAAGCTGCTCCTTGTTTGATGTTTGTGGCATATCCAGATGATGGATTAGTTTCCTTCACGTCTGATGGCGGTAACTGAAGTGTGAAAGTAGGGCACTGTCAGTAAGGCTTACAGAAGAACAGATTAATTTGGATGAAGAACAAGACAAAGTCACCAAGTGTTTTTCATATTATGTCCTGTTAATGGATCAAGACCTAATAAGTCACTGGGGAACACTGGAGGTGGGGAAGGTTGCGTATACTGTGCTATGTAATGCTCACCTAGACTTTGCCTTCCAGTAAGTCTTTACCTTCCTGCTCTTTATCAGCATTGGGAAAGCCCATATGGTTTATAACTATCTTCCTGGCTCTGGTTATGGAAGATAAACCAGTGTAAAGGGCAAGATTTGTCTTATCTGGATGGTGGATCTATTTTCCTATGGGTACTGCAGAAGCTGAGTCATGAGGAAAAGATGAAAATGTTAAGAAAGAACATGACATGTAGCCAATTACAAAATGGCCGCAAAGAGTCTTGCAAAAATTACAATATATGGGCATTTACAGACTGTCCACCTATGCTACTTCATGTCTTGTTCTGAGAGCATGAAGGCTGCATGCTTCCTTTCCATTCCTTGTAAAGTAGCTCATGTTAATGAGATTCCATGTCGGAGCTCATCTTCAGTTTCCCCCAGACCTTTGTGTGATTACTACCTATTAACATCCATAATGTTTTCCTGCTTTAGCCATTCTTCTCAGACCTCTGCTGCTGACAGTGTCCCATGATAAGTGCATAAAAAGGCTTTTGTTCTCTACCCTTCTCCATGGTGGAGGCATGTGTGATCCAAAATACTCTCTCATCTTCCCTTTCCGTATGGAGCTGGTAGATAGTGCTGCCCCTTTTCCAGATAGAGCAGATCAACACCTTTCATATCACACCCTGTACTCTCAGCTGTTTTCAGAGGAAGGTTCTTGATGTTTCGTGCTGGCATATCAGCTGGATATTGAGATCAAGACACTCTCACACATCTTCATGGTGGACCAGCTCCTGCAACACTTACCCACTTCTGGGCAGAATTCCAGTTGTACTTTCCAGGTAGTAAGTACAAGGGGGTTTTGCTTTGATGTAGGAAGGGTAGGTAGGAAGCAGTTGAACCAACACAGTATTTTTGGTTGTTTTATATGATTTGCATTCACTTAATTTCAATTTCAGCATCTCAGCAATTCATTTAAAAATTGGAAGTAGGCAGAAAGAGCAGAGGAGGCTGTGGCATTGAAAGGAAAAAATGTAGAACAGAATTTCACTATGAAAGATAGCTGAATTGAAAGTGTGTTTTTCTTATTTTCTTTCTTTAGAATAGGAAATGAGTCCCAGATTCCAAGCTGTATTTCTCATATTAAACAGCAGTAGCTGTCAAAGCTGAATTGCGTGCAAACAAGAGCAAAACTGGGCTTTCAAAGTTCAATGGGAATTGTGGCTAGTGATTTCACCTTGTGAAAAGTCAGACTTCCTGATATATGAAATTAACTCACTGTTGCATTAGCCCTCAGCTTCTGGGACTGACGTCCCAGCACAGGGGGTTTGCAGTTTGTAATGCTGGGCATTTTTATATCCCAGTGAGCCAGAAAGCGGGATCTGCAAGGAAGAGAGGGAAAAAATAAACCAAACCCAATTGAGAACCAAAAATAAATCTCATAGTCCAGCTGGCAAATATTCCCAGGCCACAATTGTCTTTGGCTTCCCTCCACCCCCCAAGGTCTCCAATGGTTCTGAGGCACCCACCACAAGAAAATCAAGGGTTTAAAAGTACAATAACTAAAGAAAATCTTTTGCTTATATGAGTTTTAAAACTTTTTTGCTGCTTTCTTTTCAAGGAAAACAGTAATACTAATCACCTGCTGATAGTTTCAGAAAGTCTTACTGCATGTAATTGCTGACAACAGGTGAGTAAGGCTAGGTCTTGGGGAATACATCCTGAGTCCAAGTTCCTGTTTCTCTGCTCCATGAAGGGGAGATGGCCGAAGCTGCCATCTTGGTTCCTGGGAGCAATCCTTAGATATCCAAAGGCAGGGAGGAGAGTGAGTAGTTGTAACCTGCCTGCAGAGAGGTGGGCACTCTGCTCCAGTGGCCATTCCTTTAGATGTTACATTGGTGCTGGTGCATGACATCCGGATGTACCTCAGAGCAGGCTGTGGAACAGGCAGTGAAGATGCGCATCGGGAACTCCAGTGTATAGACTGGAGGTCAGTCAGCATCCTACCAAACAGTTAGGATTAGAGTTTTGTGTCTTGCACGAAGAGCATTTACTCTGCTTCAACTTCCCCATGAAGGCAAGGTGACAGGTCCTTAATCTGCCTCTAATGGCAGCCATCTTACTGCTCAAAAACTTGCCCTACCTCCTGACCTGAGCCTAGCTTGGCTGCTGCAAACTGGCAACATCTGGCACCACTTTTGTCAGATGGAAGGTGACAGAAGAGAGAGCCGAGCACACAAGTGTCTCTCATGGGTGGTACAGATGGGCATGAGCCATTGTCTCCCATGGCCATGGGGAGCTGTCAGGCTGCTCTAGCAGATCTCTCTGAGAATGAGCTCAGCTTTTGTTGCTGCTAACAGTTACAAGCAACAGATATCTCTGTAGAAATGCCATAAGTGAAGAAGAGTAATTTTGCAATTAAAAATACTAAAATTTTCCATATGGAAGAAAGGGTTGGTTTTTATTTTGTTTTTAATTGCTATTTCTTTTTCTCATTGTGCCCTAAATATACATAGCAACATCCAGCTGGCTGAATCATAAAGCAGAATGAAGTACCTGCCCAATCTATGAAAACACAAGCCTATGAAGTGCAGATGACAGACTGAAGTCTCAAATCTTTGCTCTGTTCACATATATGGAAGTTTAACCATTGGCTTCAATGAAACCAGAACCGGTATTTGGCATATGTGAAAAGAGCATTAGCCATATGAGCACAAGCACATGAGTCAGAAGTTCTGGGCTGTCTACTGCTGTTCCCACTATTTGGCTGATTTCTTCACTGCTCTCAGCCTCTGTTTCCCTTATTTACAAATGTGTAATTGATTAAGGATATCTTACCTAATTACTAAGTTAATTAAGCTCCCACTTTATATCTACTCCTGTTTTTGTAAGAGGCTTTTGTAACTCCACTAAAGATGCATTTTTTCTGGCATAAACCTTTTTTGTATCATAAGGAGTATAGCTCTGTACATCTGTCTCTCTTTGCTCATTCCCAACAGTTGTGTCTACAAAAAGACCATGACATCATTTATTTTAAACACAAGTTTATGTGTTCAGGTACAAAGAAGCCACGTTCACTGCTTTGAAAAAGTATCTGATTTTCTAGAAAAGGGATGACAGCAAGGAGCTTTCCATTTCCCCCACAGAATTGTAGGTTGGTTTTGAGAGGTGTACCACTACAGATACAGCTCCAAATAAGACAAAGTCACCACTGCAGGGGTATTACTGTGGCTAGTACAGGCACCACTGTGACCATCTAAGGACTTAAATACATATGCATGGCTTACTAGATAAAGCAAAGTGGGAAAACCATTCAGTAAATATAACTTGGTGTTATTTTTGGGTTATTTCAGCTTTTCTCTCAAATGCTATCTTTATACTTAGTGAACGGTTTCTCTCACTGTATTGCTCTGGCTGGAGTGCAATGCATAGGACAGAATAGTTTGTGTTCATAATAATAAGAGTGCAGTACGATAGCAATTGTTGCCCCTTGATTCAAGTGTGGCATCTCTACTGTTAAGATAAAAAAGTTTATTATGGACTGCAGAGACTTTGTGTCACTTTTCAAAATCTTTATTTTCTCGCTTTTTGTAGCTTTATTATTTCAAGATCCTAAGGTCTTCTGCCAGGCTTATATTATCGGTTTTATATTTATTTGGCTTCCCATTGAAACCATCCATTCATCCAGTTTCCATAAAGCCCCTAATAACTATTTTAAAGTTTTTGTTCTTGGCTCTTTCCAAACCTATAAATGCTGGTTTGAAAACCCAAACTGAGTTCTGTGCAAATAATCCTCCCTACCACCCCTTCATCTCTGGTTGTAGGAAAGACCTTCAGCGTTTTGCTTCCCAATGCTTGTCTGTTATCAGCCCTTTGCATGCCTCTTGTTTTGGGGCAAAAATGGTTATTGTGGCATATAAACAACCTCATAGACAATATCTTAGGCATATGATGGTTGCAATAGCAAGAGAAAGTAGCAGATAAATCAGTTGAAACACACTCGTACTCAAAACTTGTCTTTTCTTCCTGCCTTACTGGAATCTTATATTTAGCATATGCATGCCACTGAGTGAGCCACGTAGTTTACTCACTCACTCCCCCCTCCTTCCTCCCCTTGCTCCCGGAGGGATGAGGAGGAGAATTGAAAGAATGTAACTCCCACAGGTTGAGATAAGAAGAGTCCAGTAACTAAGGTATAACACAAATCACTGCTGCTACCACCAATAATAATAATGACAAGGGAAACAACAAGGGAAGAGAATACAGCCACTCACCACCCATACTAAGCCCAACTGATAACAGTGAACTCACTCTTCCAGGTCCCTGCCTCAGTATTTACATCCTGGCATGACATGCTGTTGGTATGGAATACCTCTTTGGCTACTTTGGGTCAGGTGTCCTGGCTCTGCTTCCTCGTGGCTTCCCCTCCTCCCTGGCAGAGCATGAGGCTCAGAAAGTCCTTGGTCAAACTAAACAGTACTGCAACAACTAAAACCATCAGTGTTATCAGTGCAGTTCCGAGGCCAAAAGTAAAGGCACAGCACTGCACCAGCTACTAAGGAAGAGAAAAATGACTGCTACTGCTGAACCCAGAACAGGAGGCTATTATACTTGTCAACAGCTTTCAACTTTTGTGTGGCAAACACAAACCAAGCCCAGTCCTCAGCAGTGAGTCACACTAGTGGATGGGGAAAGCCTTGAGAGACTCATGACTTGCCCTGTGATTTTCAGTCTTGTGAAAAGTTGGGTTCTTGTGAGAAGAGAAATCATAGCTGTGTCCTGAGGGGCCTGAACTGTGCAGCTGTGTTGCTTGACAGTGTGGAGGATGAAGCAGTAGAGAAGTCCTGGCAAAATATTTGTGCCTTGAGGAGATATGGCTGATGTTTGCTTGAAGATCTGCCTTTTGGATGAGAAGACAGTCCTGGTTTCTTTTTGTCCTGAGAGAAAGACTTGTCACTGGTATCTAAGGTGATGTCTGCTTATTATGGAAAAGTTTTGTTGCTCTTGTCAAAAAAGTAGACCGTTTTATATAAAGCTCATCCCTAGGAAGTTTCTCGCTATGCTTGTACTTGTGGTGATATGAAGCTAAATCAAGATGCAGGGAACACTCACGGACTCGTGCCAATTCTGTCAGGGGAGAGCTGGGTTGAGTCTCATCTTTGTGTTGTGTTGGTCCTTCTCATTGTTTAGGTGCTAGGATGCTACGTCCTGATGGTAATGAAATTGTCTTGGCTCAGTTTGTGCAGCCATGGACAACCTAGATTTACTGCAGTTAATCAGAGACAGCTCTGCACTTAACAAGCATCCAACGTGAAGTGAATGCAGGATCAGATATTTATCTCATGTACTTCACAGATGCTCAGACTAACCGGTGTTACAAGCAGGAGGCAAGAAATAGAGCTATTGAAAGCAGTGGAAAAAAAAGCCGAACCAAAACTGTGTCATCATAAGCTTTGGAATTTCACCAGAGATAAAAGCAAATATTCCAATATACTTCTTTCTATGTAGAGACACTCAGTGAGGCTTCTAGCCAAGATCTGAAAAGCCAAGGCCTAAATTTAGGCCTCTGAAATACCGAGAGCAGTGAGTGGTTCCAACTGATACCAAGTTAGGAAAAAGGGCCTGAAATAAACAGATTCCTCAGTAACCAAGATCCTGTTTTTGAGACAAGTGTTCATTCTCACAAATCAAAACAACAAGAAACCAGAAGGAAAAAGAATGAAAACATCAAATCAAATCTCAACAAACCAATGATAGTATCAGCCAAAGCATGTCTTACTAGGATGTTTTCCAGAATTCCTCAGGGAGTATCAGTGAGCCATGAAGAGGACATTGGTCTTTTCTGAAGTGTTAGATTGTTAGATTTTTTTTTGTTTTGAACACAACACACTTATTCATGTGACAAATCCGTCCTTCCGTTAGGTCATGTATCTGCTGTGTGGTTCTTTTCTCCCTTGTGAAGTTTCTTCCTTTTCCAGGCTTATTGCTGTAAGATGTATATATTTTGGAAAGTATTTTTCTTGTCATCTTTTTGGCTTTGTGCTGAACAGTATGATTATTTGTCTTATGCAGCAGGTTAATTGAGGAAGCAATTAGCAGCAATAAATACTCTGTCAAGAGGGTAAGATTGATGTCCAGGGACTATCTTACTTTGATAGGTGTGTGTACACATTGTTCAGTGCAGTTCTGTTCCCTGGCTGAAATTGTTTGGAATACTAAAATATGAATGTCATAAAATATTAATAGAAATGACAGCAATCCGGAGAACATCTATGGTTTCTTTAGAAACAGTTCTTGGATGTGGTTTTCAGGCCTCTTCCATATTAAAAGATAATTAGCTTTTTTTAAGTTCTAATATGTAATTGTTACAGTGGCTTGAGCTTTCATATGTATTTACTGTTGCACTTTGATTGCTGTATTGTCCCGGCACCCTACTTGTCAGTCAAGATCTAATTGTATAGTTACACCAGTAGTAGAGAGTTTCTGTTCCAGGAGATCATGTATCTGCTTGAGATCATGTACCTGTTTGACCCTACACAAATGGAGGAGCTTACCAGCCTGAACTGTGTAGCTTCCCAGAGCAGCCTGTTTTGGGTGTCAACCAATTTTTAGTATGTATCTGTAGAGAACCTAGGAGAACTAGTGTAAATTCCTGGTTTAGTCCTCATGCCTTTAATATGAGATAAATAAGCAGTATCTCAAAGAATTATGTACCTTGACATCTGTGAGAATGCATATAGAAAGCACCTTGAAATACGCAGCAAAGAAAAAAGATATGTCCCTGTGGTTGTTCAGTATTACTAGAAAAAAAGTCTTCTCAGTTCTGCACAGTCTCATCTCTAACAAATGTTTTTCTGTTCTTTCTACCTACTCTGACCACATGAGCTGCCATTGGGTACCATGCCGCCAGGTTTGTCCTGGCTGGTGTAGACAGGGCAGATGAGACAGGGCAAAGAAAACAGTTAAAGTACTCCCAGGGCAGAAAAACTGCTATAAAAGGCGAATAGATCATCTTTACAAAATGCAGCAAGAGCTTCCTTTTTGACAAGACGTCTGAACAAGGGCTGGGTTTCTTCCTGCACTGCAGTCCCTAATGTTGTGTGTCCTTTCTCTGTAGCCAGTAGTCCCTGTAGATGGAGATAGGAAACAAGCTGAGCTTCCAGAAGCCCTACTGGCAACTTGCTTTGTAGTCAGATTTAGAGGGAGATAATCAGAAACCAGAGAAACTGGCGCTGTTGGAAAACCCTAGATACACCCTGATGTAGATGAAACACTTTTTGCAATGCTCTGCATAGTAAAACCTTTTCCATTTTAAGTTCAAGTGCAGTCACAGTGGCAATAGTGACTTGTTCTGACCAGTATCAGTTTATGATGGAACAGAAATGTAATTTTAAAAATACATATTAGGTTTAAATGCAGCTCAAAATGTCAGCATATTACTCTGTGGTCTCGCAACAGCAATGTTATAAAACCATAGCCCTTCAGCTTCTGGAAGGCAACACAGAGAATGATATTTTTCTGGTACTGTAAATTTTCCCTTTACAGCTCTTTCAAGAAATTTGCCAGTTCAGTGATATCGAGACCAAAACAATCTTAAGCAAACCTGAACTCTGCCTAGAAAGGAATCTTAAAGTTACCTCTGTTTGAAGCTTCCTGCCTCTAATTCTAACCAAATATTTTGATAATTAATGGGGTTTTTATATGCGTGCATTACAGAAGGTGTTGACATTCCTCTCCTCCATCTCCATTGAAGAAGCCTCCTGCGACTGTTTTAGTGAGGAGGCATTCCTTCTCCGAAGAACTCCAAAGGCACCCAAGGCGCTTACACATAGCTGAGCTACTGCATTGGGTAGTGCACTCTGTGTGTGTGTGAGTTCCATCTCTCCCACAGACCCTTCCCTGGCAGCAACACTGAAGCGATAAGAGAGCTGGGTCACTCCACAATGTCTTGCTGCAGGCACCCCTGCGATTCCAGGGCCCAGCAGCCACTGTAACCTTTAGAGAAGAGTATTGAAGATGACCAGATGAACAGAACAGTTCCTTTATAAGGGTTGATAGGACAGACTGGGACTCCTCAGCTTGGGAAAGAGACACTGAATATGGTGTTATGAAAGGCTAATAAAATTATGATGTGCGGCACTCAGCTATTAAGCACTGCCTCTGTCCAGCCTTGAGTCTCAAAAGAACCCTCTTTCTCTGCTTCCTAATATATCTGCAATTTCTCACAGACTTTATTTTCATATCAACCCCAGTCAGTTTTCCTGAAATCGCAGCATATATTTGTGTAACATCACTTTAGCTAAACATTTTGGAGTACATCACTGAGGGTGTGACATAGTTGGAAGGATTTGTGCCAACAGAGGTATGTGGTAACTCTGAAAAATATTTAACTTTATTCAAAAAATAAAAAGTATGTCTTTTTCTGCTGCTGGCATCATTATGGGATAAGTATTACTTTTCTTCTGTGAAGGTAATAGACCCAATGTTGATGAGCCAGGCTTCAGTAGGCCTGTGCTGATTCACGCTAGCTGAAGATCTGAGCAAATTTGAAGTTGTGTGGCATCTAGAGTTGAAGCAGGAACCTTAAAACAGAGGTCTTTTCCACCTGGAACGTGGGTATGGCAATAAGGCTGTCCATTGAAAGGCACATGCAGTATTATAAAAAGATGCAGCTCAATTCCTTTATCTTGTGGGTTAGCAGAACTCCTAACTCAAATGCCATGCTGTGTCTTCTGGATCCAGATGGGTCACACAGTGTAGCTGCTTCTGTCCCTAAAGAAAGGGAAGTCAGTGTGTCCTTCCTTTTTCCAGGGGCCTTGTCTCCAGCAGCAGCAGCAGGGAAATTCTGTTCCTTTGCCAAGCAGAAAAGGCAAGTCACCACATCAGCTTTCCAGCCTGGAACCAGTCCTGGAGCTGGCAAGGCTCAGGATCTGGTGAACCAAGAAGCTAAGTCATGTCTTCTCTGCTCCTGAAAAAGGTTGCAGCCAGCATGCTGGTTTCAGACACTTCTTTGGCTTTCTGCTTGCTTTCTGCCACATGGGCAATACCTCTAATGCAACACTTACATCCTGTATGTGTTATTGTCTGTCTGTATGTGTACATACCCAGACATTCATTTGCCTTCCAGAACTTAACATGTTTCCACACGCCGTTCGCCCAGTGCGCTCCAAGCCTGAGGCAGTGGGGATGTAAAATAGCTCAGCTCAGCCTGCAGTGAGGGAAAGTTAAAGTGAACGAGGTCCTGTTGTAAACTAAGCACAAACAAAAAATAATATAGTCAGCTTAATGTATTGCTAATTTGACTACACCCAAATACTTTGATTGTAAGGCTGTGGGACAGAATAAAGTCCTTCTGTTCTCTCTGCACAGTTTCTGACATGGTAGTGCTTTGATCCCTGTTTGGGACCACAGTGAGTGGTAATCTAATTTTATGTTTTGCTTAAAACTGCAGCTCAGATACAATAATTCTCTGAGGCTCAGAAACTGAGGATAATAAAATACATCATGGTCTAGTTTCCTTGGATTTCACAAGTTCTTGCAAACCTCATTACACGGGGTTTCCTACCATGCTGGTCATGAGTTCAGGTATTAAGACTTTCACAGAATGCACATGGCCAGGAACAAGCACAGACCAATAAACAGGTGTAACAGTCTTCAGTCCCCTGCTGGGGGCTGAAATAGAGCTTAGCTTCTTATGAACACTTAGGTCTTCTTCTGCATCTGTCATGCATGACTGGCTTTACACCTTCAGCTTTCCACACAGAGAAGTAAAATCTGTGCTGTCCATTAAAGCCCTTGTCCTTTAGTGGAGGTAGAGGGACCTATTCTGCCCTGCGAGTAATATTTATTTGAAGTACAGAGCATTGGTGTGAAGTATAGGGCATAAAAAAGCCCAGAGTTGTTGACCTCACATGGTGGCCGTGGACTAGAGCTTGCCAGCTGTATACATGGTAAAGAAGGGGCACAGTCATAGCAGTGAATTTCTCTCCTCAAGGTGGAACAGCAGAGTTTCTCCACTCATACGTATGCAGAGCCAGTCCCTTTTCCAAAAGCCAGTGTGCTCATGTTACACAGTGTTCAAAAGTCCTCGCTGTTCCCAGAATATTTCTTTTGCTCGTTTGACCAGTAAGGGGAACAAGGGAAAGTAATTACTGTGGCAAAGGTGGAAAATGGAGGTAATGGTTCTGTCTAATCTCCACCCCACCATGGAGAAAGCTGCATCTCTTCTAACCACAGAGGAGGTGTTTAGTGCTCCGGCTCAAGGCAAATATTTCCTCATCATTCAGCAGCAGTTAGGCAGGATGTGACAAAGCCAGTCAGGTCTTGCAGTGTGAGGAAAACGAGCTGCATGGAATTGACATCAGCCACAAGAGTCCTAGAGTTTAGGCAGCTCTTCTTCTTGCGCTCAAACAGATGACAGGCCACATTACACAGCTACAGAAATTAAAGTGCAACAGACCTGAGTGCAGGGCTAGTGACTGATCGTTGTGTTTAACTCTTTGAAGATTGTCAATGACAAATGCACCCTTCTTGCAAGAGTCTAGAAGACACCAACAAGGAATCCTTTCCAGGGGAAGTGTGGCTGGTGCAGATAATCTCTTTTGTAGCCGTGATGGATGAGGTTTCTCTACAGCTGTAGCTGCACTGAGTCACTGGCTAAGTCAGTGTGAAGAGGGGCAGCCTTTCATAAGCCACCTTCTCTTGGGATGAGTTCCTGTTCCGGTAGAATCAGGGGCCAGGACGCATACGATGTCCACCAAGGTCTTTGCATCTAGCTGACAGAAGGGAAATAAACCAGGCCAGCCTGATCTCATTCAGATCAGCTTTACATCAGTCAGGCTTGCTGTATTAATTCTCACGATGTTATTCCTGACTGAGCTCAGGACCCTGAGTGCCGGATTTGTTATAAACATGCATGACAACTATTTTCCTTCAAGTGCTTGTGCTTGTAAAGCATTAACAGGTGGAAGAGGAGCTTCTTAGGAGATGGCTGCTGTAGCCTGAAAGTGTGTTAACAAGATAGATGTTTTGATAGCTCCAATATACTACAGTTAAACTACAATCAAATTCTTACCTCATTTCCAAAGGTGAGGATCTTGTATATTGTTGGAATTACATTTCTTCAACTAATGTAATTATGCTGGTTTGGCTGCAGTAAAGTTAATTTTCTTCATAGCAGCTACTACGGGGCTAGGCTTTGGATTTGGAAACAGTGTTGATAATTCAAAGATATTTTACTGCTGGGCAAAGTCAAGGCCTCCTCTGTTCTTCATATTGTACTACCAGTAAGGAGGCTGGCTGCACAAAAAGCTGGGAGGCAACTCAAATGGGACAACTGACCCCAACTGACCCAAGGGATGTTCCAGACCATATCACATCATGTTCAGAGAGAAAATTAAGGGAAAGGTAGGCTGGGGCGGCCTGCTGCTCAGGGACTGGGGAGCATCAGTTGGTGGCGAGCAATTGTTTGTATTTTCATCACTTGTCTCATTTGGGTTTTATTTCTCTCTCTTTTTGTTATTTTCCTTGTCATTACAATTTATTATTATTATTTGATATCAGTTATTAAGCTGTTCTTGTCTCCATCCATGAGTCTTCTCACTTCTACCCTTTCAGTTCTCTTCCCCCTCATCCTTCTGGCCAGAAAAAGGGCTAAGGATAATATAGCTTTTTCCTTCACATATATAGGTCTGAGGGTTATAAAATCTTGCTTGCCCTATTGTAGACAATTGCATCAGTTCATACTGTTTATGAACTGATCAGAATACAAAGCAGAGCTTTGCTCAGACTGTCCTATATGTTGAACTGTTTCTGCTGATCAGCAGTAGTTAGGTTCTTTACTTTCATTCTGGATCAAGTCCAAGAAGTGGTATTTAACCCATTAACAGATAGCAACTTACATCCAGTTTATGACTAAAAACTTGATGTAAAAGTTGCTGGAAGAAATGATCCAAACGAGCCTTCTAAAAGCTTCAACATAGAACACTGCTTCTCTGCAGATCAATTTATAAATTTGTGTACACTGGCGCCAAACTGCACTCACGTATGATGACTTTTCAGCATGAATGGTATGTACTGCCTGTTGGTACCCTATATGTAATTTTCTCAGAGATGTTTTAAGTGTCTAAGAAGTTGCTAAAAAGGTCTCAATAATTACAAAGGAATTGTAGAAAGAGCAATTAAAAATATTAGTTATTTACTATATCAAATGTCAAATCTTGTACTTTTGTTTAATGAAATCAGTTTCCAATAGAGTTCATAACATCATCAATGACCTAAACGGTGCACTCAACAGCTTGCCTGCCGCCTTGAGCTATAAGTCTGGGCAAGTAATGATATATTGAACAAGAAAAGGTCAATAAATGCAGAAATGTGAGGAGAATATAATTTTTTCTTGGCACTTGTTATTCCTCTATTTTCACTCTCCTTTCATTTTATAATCTGTCACATTAAACTAGTCATGCTTGGCAGGAGCCTGATCAGGACAAGTTTCCGATAAAGCTGCACCCGTTCTTGCCGCATTGCATCAGATAGACAAAGGCAATACGTGACTGCAGATCTGGAACATGCAAAGGGAGAACTCTCTTCTGGAAATGTGATTTAAGGAGAAACCATTAACATGTAAATATGTTACATTTGAGAAAGAGATGGGAAAAACTACAGAAGCCACTCATCTCTTCACACACAATTAAAAAGGTTTCTGGTGAGTTTGGGTTGGTTTTGAACAAAACTGCTACTGTTGGGAACAGAAATATCTTAGGCTTCTGAGCAGTATACCTGGTAGTTTTTCCATTGCCAGTGCACTTTTATTTTCCCCTGTAGTGTGCTTAACACTTTGCCCAGTCCAGAAAGAAATGACTCAGTCAAAAGGACTTCCTCCATCTCCCTTGGGTGATTGTTCCACAGCCTATAGGTCTCCCCATTAAGAAATGTTTCCATTTTCCCTGTGCTTACTTTTAAAGCATTATTCTATGATTAGATATTATTCTAAACAAAGTTTTTCCATCATTAGTGTTTCCATCTCTTCTGTGCTTGTCTATGGTTATCATATCTCCTCCAGCTTTTCACTGGTGTTTAGTAGAGCTGCAGATGTTTAATGTATTCAATCTTGAATGCCAAGCATAGGACTGGCACCAGGATATTTATACACCATTAAACAAGGGCGGTGTCTGCTAAATGTAATTACTTTCTTCTGTTGCTTTCACGGTAGAAGTTATGCTAGAGAACAAGGGCAGCTTCTATTCTAAACTACATGGAAAAGGTGCAACTACTGAACAAGAATGAATTATAAACAAGCTATATATAGTTAGATATTAATATAGTATTCAGACTTGATTTACATCCACAGGGGAAGCAGTTAAATCTAACTGATGCTGGCCTCTCAAAGATATTTGTATGTATGTGCGCACACAAGAAATTCCAACTAAACTGATGAATATTTTCAGGTTTAGTAGGCTTCTGTATTTTAACTGTAAAAAGTAAGTCTAAAACCATGAGAGTCTTTTAGACTGTGGGAAACATTGCAAATGCTACAACATTCTGTCTTGATACATTATATCTATGTATTTTTGTACCTCAGCCTTTGAGTTCTGATTTTCTTCAGTATAGGAAGCTTACTTCAGGGGTAGTTACATAATTGCTATATTGTATATTACCCAAAATGCTGATATCTTCTGCTGTCTTAAACTCAATATATTTTTTTAATTAAAGATATAGATGATATCAAAAGCATTTAGCATTTAATTAGCTTTGGTTGCTTATAAATTTTATATGCATCAAGTCTTTGGGTTGGAATTTTCAATGTCAACTCTCAAACAAAATATGGAATGTGTATGTAAATGTTATAATCTTTTCAATAAATTTTTTTAGGCTTTCCTGAGAACAAGAAAACAGGAAAATGTGATATAAAAATGCAAGAACAGTCATACCAGGTCAGACCAGACGTCTGTCTAGCTCAGGATACTCACCCTGACAGCAGCCAGTACTGCAAGCATACTTGACACTTCCTTTAAATATCCTCCCAGCCTCCAACAATTTGTGGCTGAGAGATTTTAGAACCAGACATAATATTTTGTACTTAGCAGTCCTTGAGGGATTTTCCTTGGTGACTTTGTTTATGAATCTGTGTAAGCTTTTGACATCTAGTGTATAATTTGGTGAGGAGATCCACTGTTTAAATACACACTGGTTGTAAAGAGGTCCCTTTCTGTTTTTTGAGCCTACTTCCTGTAATTTTCAGTTAAAGATCCCAAGCTATTATATTCAGAGTAATCATTTTTAAGGTCTGTCCTTGCCAAATCCCCCTTTGTTTCTCATTTTGGAATAGAAATAATCAGCTCAGAGCCTTTGCTATGTAAGCAAAGCAGAAGTATTTAAGATTGTTTCTTCCTGAAGTGTGTGCCTCTTCACATTTATTCACACAGTGTTATCTGCTGTTTTTCTGGCCAGACACTCCATCTTGTCACCTTCATCTCAAATTTTTCTTAGTCATTCCTTAATACCTCAGAAACCTTATTATCGGTAGCAAACTGTCTTCTATTGTCTGTTCTTTATAGATCAATGTATAAAGCTTATTTTCTCAAGTTAAAAATGTTATCGTTTTTCTTTGAGCATCTTGAGCCACTGCATAGTACAGAAAAGAGGAAGTTGGAGTCAGTATTGTCAGGAACATGCATACTGCTATGTCCATCAGCATACAAAAATTCTGTTGGTCATGTAAAAGGGTGCAGCAGATGCCCAAGAGCAATGATCAAGGAAACTGTTTCAGGGAAAGATAAGTACCTTTTACTCATGTAACTTTACAAGACTGACTTCAGCTACCAAGGATCAACAGGTTTTGGCCAAAATACTCAATAGCAGACCCAAAGCTGACTGATATTGAGATTGAGACTTGCTTAGAAATCAGTAGGGTGTTGCAACAGATGTAAAAAACAATGTTCCTGGGCTAAAGAATGAATAGAAACTGTTCCAGGAAAACAATTAAGTAAACATCTAACTGTACATGCTTGAGTAAATATTTTCAGTGGGGATACATATTCTAAAATTGAAAACCGTACTTAAGTGCTTTGCTGGAACTCTTGAGAAGTTTTATAGCGGTTGATAAATACTGAATATATGTGAACTGTTTAAAATGTATGACCAATTTGAAAATAACCTGTTTACCAGAGTACTTCTATCAACCTCAGTTCTTTGATTCTTTTACATACTTCTCAACCAGGTTTCTGGTGAGCTGCAGGCTTTGTGGCTTTTCCCTGAGGTCTGGTTTGGTCCTCACTTAAGTTAATATGTAGCAAAGTTTATCGAAAAAAATATCATCATGATTTTATCCTATTTATTTTTTTTTTTCTGTCAAAATAAAGTTTCTTAATCTTCTCCATTCCTTCCCACTGTTCCTGTCTGGGAGATCTGTTCCACATGGCCCATGGAATTTTGGCTTCTCACTTATATTTGGAAGAAAAACGAATTTCAAAATATTGGAATTTCTCACAGATCAGAGATTCTTTTTTCCAGATAGTTCTTCATGAAAAGGTCTCAGTGGCTTCTGTGGCACTTAGATTGCCATTATAGGATTGTCAGGCAGATGTGGAAACATCTGGATGGAGGAGGAAGAAGGACTCTATGGCAGCACACTTGCCACCTTGCCACAAGATAAAGCATCTTCTGCCTTGGTGATGATAAGTGGGGCCTCCTAAGACTCCTTCTCTGATCCTGATAAATCTGTTCCAGAATAATAACTCATTTGCTGAGTCAGTTTAACATTTCCAGCTGTGAAGGTAGGAGATATCTTAGAGATGGGATTTTCGGAAGTTCCTAAGAGGAAGCTGTCAACTCTTAGCAGTTTTCACTGGGACATTTCAATCCTAGCTTACCAGTAAAGGGGAGCTCTGAAGTGTGCCAGGAGGTTTTATTCCTTCAGATACTGATGAAAATTTTTCCTCGATATAAAAGAAAAAAATAATAACAGAAATAGGAGATTTCACTTAGTAGAAAAGGAATTAAAATAGTCCTAATATGTTCCTTTACACTGCCCCTGCAGCCATTGTTCCACCTTTCAGTGTGTTATTTTTGTCATTCACTCTCCAGTTTCTTTCTGTTAAATTTCTTGAGATAACAGAAGAAAGACAAAATCCATGGAAGTGCAGTAGAAGCAGGGATAGGGGGAAACAAGACGCTCATTTTACATGGGATAAAAATGTAGGATAGAAATTATTCAGGAAAAAATAAGTAGGGTGTCAAGACACAAGGCAGGGATGTGAGGGGTTTCTCAGCTGCTGCTGCCTTCTTCCACTACCAAATGTGACTCTACACATGCAATATTTGAGTGTGAGAGTGACATGGGTCTTCATTCACCAAAGCTCATGTCTCCTGTAGTCATTTCCATGAATATGAAAAATATGTAACAAGCTACAGTTTCATTGTTTCTGACTTCTTGTTTTCCATAGTAGAGGACAGTCAAGGTTTACACTTGCAGAGATGCGAGCATCATCAGAGCAAATTTTAAAGCACTTCTTCCATAAACAACAATGGATTGTATTTCTTTGTTGGAAAACAATAATTAAAGGAAGTCTAGCTGACCTGATTTGTTTACAGCACCCTACGACAAAGTCACAAAATGTTCTAAGAGAATTTGAGTAGTCAGGAAAGAATGATAAAACACTGAGTAAATGGGGGGGAGTGTGGGGTGTGGAAGTCATAAAATTATTTTCAGTGTTTCTTAAGGGACAAGAGCAGATACCTCAAGGTTCAGTGTTAAAATTTAGCATATTAGGGTTTTAGAAGATTAGACAAATAGGAAGCTTGCAGAATTTTGCAGATTTAACTTCATTTTATTTATGTTAGTCACAGCTGGGAAAAACTATAACTGATTTTCATAGAATCATAGTCTGGTTTGGGTTGGAAGGAGCCTTAAAGATTATTTAGTTTCACCCCCACTGCCACATGCAGGGACACCTTTCACTAGAGCAGGTTGCTCAAAGACCCATGCAATACTGACCCCTGAGGAATGCCAGTCATAGAATCATAGAAGAAATAGGGTTTGAAAGGACCTCAAGATCATCTAGTTCCAGCCCCCCTGCAATGGGCAGGGACATCTCACACTAAACCATGTCACCCAAGGCTATGTCTAACCTGGCCTTGAGCCTTGAGCACTGCTGGGGATGGAGCATTTATCATTTCTTTGGGCAACCTGTTCCAGTGCCTCATCACCCTCACAGTAAAGAACTTCTTCCTTATATTTAACCTGAACTTCCCCTGTTTAAGTTTAAACCCATTACCCCTTGTCCTGTCGCTACAGTCCCTGATGAAGATTCCCTCTCTGATATCCTTGTAGGCCCCCTTCAGGTACTGGAAAGCTGCTATAAGGTCACTGCTCAGACTCATCACTGATCTCCACTTGGACATCAAGCTTTTGGCCACAACCTCTGTGTGTTGCCAACCAACCAATTCCTTATCTACCGAGTGGCCCATCTGTCAAATCCACGCCTCTCCAATTTAGATACAAGGGTGCTGTGCAGAACAATGCCAAATGCCTTTCACAAGTCCAGGTAGACATCAGTCTCTCTTCCCTTACCCACCAATGTCATGGAACTGCTATAGAGGGGTCCAACTCAATGGGGTTTCAATTCAGGGAAAAAGTTTTGAAGTACCATGGCAATGCAAAAAGTAGGCAGTAGAAATAATTGGAGAAGATTTAGTTATGAGAAAAAAGAAATCCCTTAGCTTTGTGGCAGTAGTTACAGTGTACCAACATGCACAGGATCTTTGTCAGGCAATGCTATTCTAAACTCTGTTCTCTTAAGTCACTCAGTAACACGAGCCTCAGATTAGGCTTTCTTCATAGAGCTGTCTTGGAGACCAAGAAATCCCTCTGCATATAGTCTCACAATATAAAGTTCCTGACTGCCAGATCCATGCTGGCACCATGCAGATTCCTTGTGCAGCCACCCCATATGTATGAGCTGTGGTGTTACTGCTGACAGGAGTAGGTTCAGGAAAGGCAGCAGTCTAATTTGAAACACCATTATCCGAGGTTCAGAGCATACTCACATAACTGTGCAACGTGAATTAACCTTCTTCCAGTGAAGCCTGTGGATATGTTAACTTTAGAAACATGTTTTGTTTGTTTGGGTTTTGCCTTTGCACTACAGTACACTCCGAACATCCCTTGGTTATGACCCTTAGGGTATTTTGCTTTCTTCCATGTCTCAGGGCTTTATGACTTCTGCTTGCGAACTCCAGGACATGGGTGACACTTTCATTACATCTTGGGCTTTAGCTGCCCTCCTGAAATCACAAAGCCATATGTGACCGAATGCATACCTTTCTCATTTTTGCTCTGAGTTGCTCAGCATTGCAGTCTGTTTTGGTCATAAAGAAGTGTAGGCAGCAGCAGCGTGACCTTCTATTTAGCCAGAGATGTGAAGATAAAAGCAGTTTCCTTGGATTTTCTACCTCACACATAGAGAACATAAATGTTTTGACCTTCATGTGCATCTTTCTAAAAGACTTAGCAGCAGCTAAGCACAGCTCTGGTATGAAAAAAAAAGAATCAGTTCCCCACAGTAACAACTTCCATGAGCATTGAATCAGATTTTGAAAGTGGTCAGGGAAGAGAAATGAAGGTAAAAACCAAAGAGGTGAGTCAAATTCCCAGAGAAAGGACCTGAGGGAAGATGGGATGAAAGCATGTGCTTTTCAGAGTCTTGAAGTAAGGAATAGAAGAAGCTCTTTGGAAATGCCTTTCAGATCACTGCCTGACTGTATAAACACTGTTCATGACACCCACCAGCCAGGCTGCACTTGTAATGCATCTGTCTCAAAGCTGTCTCTGAGTACATGATGTTTGAAAGGGAGATGGAGGAGCTGTCATAGATAGGGGTGGTATACCTGGTCATTTCCTTCTATCCTAGTGCAGATTATCAGTGGAAAATACCACTACTCTAAAGCAGAAGCTGCTTTATATGGGTCTGCTCAGGCTTCGCTCTGCTTTTATCCTGAACTAACTCCTTGAATTTTAACATTTTTTTTTCCTAATTGACCCCAGTGCAAAGAGAAGAAAATCAAGTGATAAAAATCTCTTTCAGTAAGTGATCCTGCTTCTGTCTTTGCCATTAAAGTCTCTCTTCACAGCAGGGTCTTCAGAAAACTCAAGGAATGCATGTCTGTCAATTCATGAACAGGCACAACAAGTCTAAGCGCCTTCCTGAACCACTGCCTTAAAATAACTCCACCAATGGCCACTTGTGCAGTGACATTTTGGAAATTTATACCACCTTATTAGAAAACTCGACTGTGAATACCAGGCAATCTATTGTGATTCCTGGGATGTCAGCCCAGAATCCCAGCAGCCTTCCCCATCCGCAAAGCTCAGAAAGGCAGTTTTTATGTTAAAATCTTCACGTAAAATAACAGATGTTGTGAGATGGGAGGCTTCATAGATTGAAAAATGTCAGTTGGTTTTGTGGAGGTTGCTTACTTATTTTCACCTCATAAACATTTCAGAAGGGATTCTAGCACTTTGTTAAACTGCTGCAGTATTGGAGCCTTCCATGTTTATGTATACACACCTAGTAAACTCCCTGAAGTAGCCAAAGTGCCCGATTTCAGCAGCCCCATGGCTGGTGACTTGGGCTTTTAAGATTTTGTCATGCTGGATTAATATTCTGATAGACAAACCTGAGCAAGGTGTGCACATTGCATCCAGATGTTTGTTCTCTGAAGAAATGTGAGGGCTCGCCAGTTAACCTCCTTAATCCAGGTGCACTTGTCCAAAGCAGGCTGATGGTTAAATGCCTAACTCAAAGTATCATTTCTTTTGCAGCTGCAGCCAAATCTCTGGTTTCTGTTTGGAGCTATTTGCTTGACTTCAGACTCTATCCCATCAGCAGCTTACCTGTCATGCTCAGTGCAGGCAGGTCCAGCACTCTGTTAAAGACTTGTAGAAGACTTATTGTACGGCAGGATTCCAGCTTGACATAGGTCAGCTTAACTTCTGCCAAGGTTATTGGCCAGATTCTTAACTGCTGGAAAGTTTAGTTGATTGAAAGTCATTGTGAAAACCTATGCAGTTCTGTACAGTGATTTGTCTCCATTTTCAGGGTATTTGTGCTGACTTGCCCCACTGGGATCTGGTGGAGTACAGCAGTGTTTCCTCTGATTTCAGCTGGTCTCTAGAGTCCTCACATTCTCCTGGATGACATCTTCATTTCAGTTACACCATGCTACTGGGAAAAAAGAAGCTGTAACACCAAAATAATACTGTGAGATGAAAGGGAAATCTTATTTATTTTACTGGTTTATCCTTCAACCTTTCCCAGTGCAGGGGGTCAGCCCCTGCCCTAAACACCCATCCCCTCTGATCCTGCTGATGGGGTTCATTCTGCAGCTCACTAGCCGTCGCACTTGCTGTGCCATTACTGAACATTGCCCCTTATGTGTTTTCTAGGTAATATCAGTGGTTAAGCTTTTACCTAGCAAAAGTCAGCATGAGCCAATAAAGTCAGCAGTTTTGAGACAGGGAGATAAGTGTCATGGGCTAAAGATGCGGAGCAAAAAGTTTTTGCACGAGTGTCAAGGGATGTGTTTATGACAGTCACCTGGCTAGCTTAACCATCTGGGCAACATCTTCTGCATCTGTGAGTGCTTTTTATTCCATTATTTTTGTTGAGCCATGTACCTCCCTCATCTGGAATATATCCATTGATTTCAGTGAATTTCTTAGGATTTTCACCAGCACTAAAGACTATCTAGTTCATTGCTCATAGTACTGACATTACCTCAACCTTGCGATGACTGTGGCAAACAGGCCAAACGCAAAGCTGGAGTAGGCAAGAATACTCTCAGTTAGAAATTTTGGGTACAGATTTTGCGATCTTGTTTACCTGTGCAGATCAGACCTAATCAGTGCGTAAACTGGCCAGGAAAAGTGTCTAGATAAAACCGGTGTAAAAAGGGCATGCAAAATGAACATGACTTTCATTTCACTGGGGCAAAGGGTATGGACTGAACAGCACAAAAGGAGAAGTACGATGTAGAGTACATGTATGAGAACGTAACTATATAAACACCGAGAGAAAATAAACCCTGCACACATTTACGTTATCTGCCTATTTAGCTGTCAGTATTTCGGTGGATCTATTATTGCTACTACAGCCATCTGGAGCATGCAAAAAGGGTGCAGTTTGTGACTTTTTTACAAAACATTGAGGCACTGGAATGGGTTGCCCAGGGAAGTTGTGAATGCTCCATCACAGTGTTCAAGGCTGGGTTGGACAAAGCCTTGGGTGGCATGGTTTAGTGGGAGGTGTCGCTGCCCATAGCAGGGAGGTTGGAACTGGATTGTCTCCTTTCTTCTGCCCATGGCAGGGGGGTTGGAACTAGATGATTTTAAGGTCATTTCCAACCCTAACTATTCTATGCTTCTATGATTTCCTTAATTCCCAGCTCTTTTGAGGGCAGTACCTAAAGCAGTGCATTGGTTGTGGGAGAGAAGGAGCAAGTGACCTGCACTTTGGAACTTCCTTGGGTATAATGATTGCTCTGGTCACATGCTCTCCAGAAAGCTGCTGTACCTACCTGGGTACCCACGTTCGGTGTGCTACAAGGGCTTTTCCAGTAATGCACATCTCTCCTGCCACACTCACACTAAGACTTAATGTCCATTGTTCTGCTATGCTGAGGGCTGACTGCATTGCAAGCAAGAAGCATTCACTCTCTCCCAATTCTTCTGCTGCCCAGGCAGAAAGGGAAGGGAAGGGAACATGTTCAAGGCTCTGTAACAAGAAGAGTGATTTTTCCTGGCAGCTTTTTCAGTTTTGCTTCCAGAATGTGTACAGTTATCATTGACGCCCCTTTAAATTCTTTCCTTTTCTTAGAAGAGGTTGGTGCATAGAAAGAATATGGATTATTAGTCTGCTGGCAGTCGCCTGCATTTTCCACTGTGTGTGCTTGGAATACAGTTTGGTCTTGTGCCTCTCCTGTTTTGTTTACCTTTTCCCTTCCCCTCTTCCTGACACTTCCCCCCCACCTATCTTCTATTAGCTGTTAGATACCTCTTTCAAAATTTTTAAAGTGAGCCATTAAATCACTTTTGCAATTTCTCTGAAAACCCTGAAATTGCACATTTGATCTTCCAAAGGGTGAAGAACCCAATGAAATGACCAAGATGCATTAATGCTTGGGTCCTCAGAACATTCAGAAGACAAAGAATTTGGATCCTTACTACAGAAAAAAGAGTTTTGAATGTGTTGTATCTAATTCTATAACCAGAGGTGCCATAGTTGTCGGTCTAAGCTGCTCTGTTTGCAGATGGGGAAGTGCTCAGCACCTAGTGCAATGTCACACCTAGTATCGATATAGGACAGGTAGGACCTCCCTGCTTCCCCTGTTGCTGCCATTTCTAGTGTGCTGCAAAATCAAGCATCTATTGTAGGAGGCACCGAGCAGCCAAAATGTAAAAAGAGGAGCAAAGGGACTATAACAGCAGCTGAGAAGACCTTTCTTTAGTTGTTCAGTGTTTCTGTATCCTTTAAAACAGAATGTGGTTGAACAGAACTGGACAGGGATGGGCCAACTCTGAATCTATCTGTATTGTAGAGCTTCACACGAAGATGCTCTTCAACTCCTCTGAGCTTGAAAACCTGTGGTTTTGAGTATCAGTGCTCCTGACTTAAGTGTCTAAGCCAAGTATTGCAGTTTGGAATTCTGCACAGTGGATTCAAACCTAGCACTGAGCTACAGTGAACAGCAGTGATTGCCATTTCATAGCCAGCTGACAGGTTCCTGAGAAATGAGAATTCCTAGACTTATCTTTTTTAACCATTGGTAACAACATGAAAAAGGCCACCTTGGTCTATGTGACATCTCTGCCACTTGGAATCAGTGTTTTTAGGAATGTAATTTTATTTTAGGAGGGAAAATAATTTTTACTAACAAAGATAATTTTAACTAGAGAGTTTCTGTCTTTCGATTCTTTAGCACATTCAGCTGCTAATGAAAAGACTGGAAGGTCAAGCCCACCCAGGAACAGATTGTCTCCTTTCTTCTGCCCATGGCAGAGGAGTTGGAACCAGATGATTTTTAAGGTCCTTTCCAGCTAAAATCATTCTGTGATACTGCTCTGCAGGTTTTTGCCATGAAAGACTCCCTGTTGTAAAGTGGGATATATTTCTGCTGGTAGTACCTAGCACAGAGGAGAAAAGGGATTGCTCCCTACACCCACACAGTGATACTAGAGCTTGGGACTGGGGAGGCAGTGGACATACTTGATATATACCCAATGAGATGTCAAGGGATGCTATGTTCAGATGATAAAAAGTCGTGGTTCCTAGGAACCAGCCCTGCTCCAGAACAAGCAACAGAAATAATTCTGCTTCTACTGTTGTTTTTTCCTCTAAAAGAAATATTAATATAAAAATACAGTAATTTAGAAGTAGCTATCTTCCCCCAGCTATCTGTCATGACAGCAAAAACCCCATAACAGTACCAGTCCCTGAGCCAAGGTTATTTCTAAACCACTTCTAATTCGTGGAAACTAATTTGCAATATTTGAGGTGGTTTGGGAATAAGAAAAGTCATTTTACAAATCGTTGTCTGCTGCAGGAAAAGCAATTGTCATGGACCCAGAGCATAAAAGCAATATGAGGTTTTTTTAGTGTATCAAGTCATGTGACAAATTAGAGGGATACCAAATAGCATAATTTCAACACAGTTAAACAGCTCATTCTCTGCTTGCATGGTGATTATCCTCTCAGTTTACACAGATCTTTGCACTCCTGTGGTGCTTTAATAACATCACTTTAAAACCTTGACATTGGGGTAATGTGAGGAGCAGCAAACACTCACAGCACCTACAGTCATCTGTCACTGTCAGCTCCAGACTGAGTTTTCTCTGCTTTCTAACTATGTGGTTTCATGTTTAGCTTAAACTCCTTTTTGTAACACTGGGTATTTCCCATATCTCCTAGAAGACAACCTGGAGAGACACAGGTTGCTGTTCCCAGCTCCCTGAAGCCTCGAGAGCCTGTGCAGACACCTGGCAAAGGGAGAGGTTTGCAATTGAGTGTCAAATGCTGCTCATGAACCGTAGCTGCTCCCTGAGGACAGTGCTGGTTACCTTGTGTTATTTGTATGGCAGTAGAAGGACATGAAGGAGAGAGGGAAAAAACCACTGAATAATAAAATACACTCTTTTGTCTAAGAAACCAAAGAAGCCACGTGGAAAAGAGATGGAAGAAGAGTATCACTGAGATGCTTCATGTACTGGCTGTGTGTGATAAATGCCTTGAAGAAGCAGTGTCTGACTTTTCTCACCTTTCATTCTATGCAGCCAGCCTTGGGTGTTGTAAGTACTGGTGAAATCACACACAGCTCCACTGACAGTGCAATGATAGCACATTCTGCTGTCAGGGCTACTGTCCTAATTGAGCAATTACTCAATTTATAACCTGGCTGAATCAAAGCCAGTCCTGTGCCTAGGATGGGAATACCAGGACTGGCTGGTAGCTGGCTGTCTTTTCTGATTGTTGGCTATCTATTTGGTGTAGTGAGAATCAAATTCATCCCAATGAAATGGGGACTTCCTGCTCCTAACAATGAGGCTTTGCTACAGCAAAGCTGTGCTGTGGGGAGTGTAGATGCTTCAGACCCATGAAATGTCTTGTGATGTGACATCCCAACTTCTGTGACATGATGCAGTTCAGTAACCCAGTTCCAGATCCTCTTCCATCTGGTCATTGGGATTGTGGCTTTGATGGCAGTGCTTTATTTGGAGCTGGAATACAGGAGTCGGAGTGCTTAGTCAGTATTATCTGCTCTGTTTCATTCCACTGGTTGGTTGGTTTTAAATATATTTTGGATGTCTAATAATTCCTATAAGAAATTTCTAAAAGAGCATCTGAAAAGCTATCCACAGTATTTAAATCACTATGTTAATGCAACTGAGCTCATGCGGCTAAGAGATGGCAAATCATTTTCAGATGCCGTCAGCATCTTTTTTTTGCGCCTGTCTATGTCCTCCCATGACCATTGCTTGGAGAGCCATGTACACACTCGAAGGATTTGCTTTGAAGGGAGGGCTCAAATATCAAAGTGGAAAAGAAGCATTCAAACCTAAAAGCTGACCATAAAGCCCAGCACATCATTTTCAGCAGAACATTATTGTTACTCTGCTGACAAATTTCTTTTGAGGGCAGCAGCACAATCCAGCACCATTTCAGATTTGTCTTGAAGCTGCATGTAACCAAAATAAATACATGGTTACATAAGAAACTATATTATGTACTTGCTCCTGAGTTCCAAGTCTAATTGTAAAGTAAGCACAAATCCAGTATTTCTGCCCTTACAGAGTTAGAGGGCCAGCCCCTTCCCAGAGGCAATCCAGTTGATTCACACCTGGGATAAATGAGTCAACCCCGTGGAAGGAAGGTGGTTTTGTCCTTCTAATGTTCTTGTAGAAGATGTGGAGGCCCTCTGTGAAGGTGAAGAGAAAGGGACAGACATGGAGAGGCACTGAACAGGCTCAGAGAGCAGCCACGTCTCAGGGAGGGCAATATGTAGGTTTTGGACATAGCCCAGTTTGACATGAGTAACCGAAGCCCAGAAGATTACTTTGCACACATCAATCAATAGCGATTTATGCAGCTCCATTAGTATGCCAACAGCAATGCCTATAGTTAGACATACTTAATGCTTTGCATGGTACAAGCCTGCTTTCTGTTGCATATGACTAGGGAAAGAGTTACGGTGCGAAGCTGTGACAAAACTATACTTTCAGAGCTAGGCTTAGAAATTTGGCAGGGGATAATTGTACTTCTTTGCCCCTAAAGGTGTTGTGAAAATATATGAATCATTGTTTGTTTTCAAAGTGCTTGGACACTGTAACTTCAAATGAGGGTAGGAAAACTCATGAAGAAATCCAGTTTGCTTCAGGGCAGAGATCCTCACAAAAGACAAACATTGGCCTACAGAGGGGAAGGTCCTGGCCATGTTTGGCATGGTGCAGGGAAGGACAAGGAAACACACAGCAAGAATAAGCAGGCAATGCTAGGACCTTGAGTTTTCTAAGGTTGGCAGTCTCTCAGCTTTAATCCAGGACAAATTATTTAGTTCCATGCAGAAGCGACTGGATAATATTCACTGCCCTGCACTCCCTATAGGAACAAAATTGGAGGTTCTCACTGGCTTCTAGGCTAGGCTAGGATACAGCTGCCACAGAGGGGAAAACTGAAAGATGAAAGGTCATTTTCCATGTCATGATGTTCTGAACAGGACTTTATAGCCCCTAGGTATAGCATGCTGTACAGTGCTCAGTATTCTGGCTCAGTTTCTAGACCTGTAGTGTAGTAGAATAATGTGATGTCTGTGTGTGTGTGTGTAAGCTCCTAAAGAAAGGACACTGCAACACAAAAGATAAGTAAATCTAAGGCACCTGGGCATCAGGACAGTGACTGATCTAAAAGCCTACGTGGAAGTGAGTATTGTCAATATGAGCTGCCACACATTGATAGAGGTTGATAAGGTAGTTACCTATGAAGGACAAATGAAAATGATGCCCACCTTGGACAACCAAAGTTTGAAATCTCTTTACAAAAGAAGGCCAGTAGCATCATCACTTTGGACACTAAGGCTCAGAGTGCTGAATACAAGGTCATCTAGTGAAGGAAGAATTGAAGCTGAGACTAACCTCATGCACCAATAGAGGCTGAGGGATGAATGTCTGGAGAGCAGCTTTCAGAAAAGACCTGAGGTGGGTGAGCTGACCATGACCCATTACAGCAAAGCAGGCCAGCAGCATCCCAGGCTGTGTTAGTATGTGCATGCATCTAGAGTGCTGGGCTTCCCAGTACAAGGGAGGCATGGACATACTGGAAGGACCATATATTGAAGCATCTGGCATATATGACCTGAAGCTGAGCAAGCTGGGGTTGTATAGCAGGGGTGAACTTATCAATGCATATAAATACCTGATGGTACCGAAAGAAAACAGAGCCAGACTCTCTTCAGCGATGCCTAGTAAATGTACAAGAAACAACGGGAACAAAGTGAATACAGGAAATTCCACTTAAACATCAGATTTTTATTTTCTTTTACTGTGGCAGTGGCAGAACAATGGGCAGGCTGTCTAGAGAGGTTGAGGAGTCTCCATCTTTGCAGGTATTCAAAACTCGACACAGCCCTGACCAAGCTGTTTTAGTTGACCCTGCTTTGAGCATGGGTGTTGGACTAGGCAGTGTCCAGAGGTCCCTTCCAATCTCCACCAAGCTGTGATTCTGTGACAGAACACAGCTCTCCAGAATCCCGGGGTAATGTTCTCAATGAAATGGTTCCTGGGATTCTGGACTTCTGCTCTTTTTTATTGTTTAAATGTGGTCAACAGAAATATATGTTCAGGTACAGGGATGCCCATGTGCAGATGGTCAGTACATTTGTGCAGATACCTGGAAAATCCCTTCAAATGTAGGCAAGGCAACGCATGCAGACAGGCTGCCAGAAGAAAATGTGAAAATTTGCTGAATTCTACCAAGACAGAATTTCCAGATGGAAAAAAGAGGATGTGTCTGGGGAAACCTGACCATGAGTTATTCCGGCCTCCAGGAGCCCGTGCTGAGTCTTTCTCTGCACAGAAGAGTTGCTCTTGAAATACTCACCTATTCAAACAAGGTCTTTGCACATATGAAACAGTATATTCATCACTCGATTATATTGTGGGTTACTTGCTATTTATCACTCTTGATATTCTTCCTTTAAAAATTTCTTAGCTGTAATAGTCAAGGGAAAGAAATGAGAGTGTATGGCTGTGTTTATACATAAAGGCCTCCTGCTTTTGTCATAGCATATTCAGCTTGCATGGGCACAACCAACAAATGTGGCTGCGCACTGGTTTAATTAATGCACATTGCTGGATTAAAAAAAAAGAAAAACAAAAACCCAAAAGCTGTCGAAGAAGGGAATTTAGTCTGGGGGTTATTTTTACTGGTTTTCACTGTAGCTGTGTCATATAGTTCTCCCTCTGTGTTTCACTCCTCTCTGCAATAATTTGACTGTGAAATACATGAATACCAAATGCTGCAAGTTGGGCGACCTCCCAAGTAAGAGAGGGAAGGAATAATCGAGGAGCTGACAGTTCAGCGCTCAGTAATTTCTTCCTGTAACGATATATGGATCTACTCTAATCAGCAAATACCTTTCTCTTGCTGCATACAAAAGTGCTTGGTCTGCCAGATAACGCATTTACAGCAAATCCAAATCAGCTCTACGCACAATGTGGCTACCTCTAGAGGGCGGTGACTGACTGATTAATGTTTGTGCTGCCGTAGGAAACGACTGCTGGATTATCCTGGATTAATCCAGTTGTGATGCTGCAGCTGTTCAACAAATTACAGCTTCACTGCAGAAAGGTGCAGAGTCTGACAAGGAAAGGTCTCTGAGCAGTTGAAGTGATAGAGGAAATGTGACCCAGTAATGTAGTAGAGCCAATCTGACCAATCAAACTGTCACGGGATCTTTGGTTTTAAGGAGTACCAGAGACCCTAATTTCTAGTACAGCATTTGTTTGTGCTGTCTCTTGCAGGAGCTAGTCCATAAGTAAGTTTAAACCAGACCAAAACAAGAAGAATTTATTTCAGTGACAGGTGACATTAGGACAGATGTGTTTGACTGGGGAGGCAGTGTGAAAACATAAGCACCAATCCCTCTCTTCCCTCTTAGCATGGAAAGATGGGGCTGGTTCTTAGTTTATCTTTGTATTTAGCATTGTCTCCACATAGCATAGCTAGAGGGGATGGAAATACAGTCTCTTATTTTAATTTCCATTTTACCAGTTTGAATTGAGACCAGGCTGATACTATCCCAGAAATGTTACTATTTCCTTAGTACTTTGAGACCTCTTTGTGTGGCTTTGTTGCCATTAGCTTGTGGATCACCGCGTCCACAGCACAAAAGGCCCTGCCACTCTTCTTGGTCATCTTCACTCCTTGTGGAGATCTTGGGCTATAAGCCATAAGCCAGTGCCATGGGCAGAAAAGATAAATTGTCTTTTCTATTTCCCAACACATCCTTCTACATCATAGCATGGCTGCTACGGAAAAAAAGACCTGCATTTCAATAAACTGACCTTTTGGGGGATTTTTTTGTTTGTTTTGTGAGTGGGTTTTTTTTGGATTCTTCTATGTCACAACCCAGCACCTATCACAAGCACTTAATTATAACAAAGGACTTTTTAAAAATGCATATATAGAAACTGCTAGTCGAAAGCCTAACATGCCTTAAAAATGTTACTGTATTCAGTTTTATATGCTGCTCTCTCTTTGAGGGTTTTGCTTCTCCCAATCTATCTAGCTGCAAGAAGTAATCTGAAATAGAAGTGATAAGCAAAGGCTTCTATGATAGTTTGCAGATTTAAAACCAGCTGTCTTAACATAGTTTTTTCTTCCAGGGTACATGTACCTTCAGTTGGAAAACACGCGTGCACATTGTTAACACAGCATCTCTTGCGTAGTTCTATTTTACAGTGAGTCATCTGCTGTCTGGCTTTATCTACACAAAAAATTGGTGGGAATCAGCTTGGTTTCTGAAATTCCCTCTGGTGTATTGACTGAAAAATCTGTGGTGGTCATGTTTTAGTGGGAGAAGAAAAAGATTAAAAGCACAAAAAGAAAACTAGTGAGCATGGACGTTCAGAAGATTTTTAAGATGAGGTCTGAGAAACTCAGATATAGTTTCCACAGGGAAGGATGATGAAAAGCAAGATTGCTCAATACCTAGAGAATTGAACCTTTGCTAACTCCTGCTCTCTGAATAAGAACTTGTCTACTAAAGGAGTTAAGGAAAACATTTAGGCAGCTCAATTGATTTTCAAACTAGTGTTGAAAGAGTTACAGAAATTGCTTAGTGAGAGTATGAGGGCAGCAGGGAGGCAAGTTTGTCTTTCTTTTGAACTGTAACAAAAAAACCTTCATGTCTTGTGTCTTTACCTCCTCCAATTTCCTTCTTTTTGCCTTCATAGTTGAGAAAATCACATTATGTTTTTTTATCCATTTATGGTTAAGGCAATAAAGATTCCTTCCAAACTTTTGGTTGCCCTAACTTAATTATACTTATAGCAGAATTAAACCACAGTGGTGCTGAGGATGTCTGTTTCTTGGGCACTCTGCCAGCTAAGTCACCACCATAAACCTTTTTCATTATCTGTTAAGTCTTCCTAAGCAGCCTTCTCCAGAATATGCCAAAAAGGTATCTGTAAGTTGTTACTAAATCTAGTCTATTAAGAGCAAGAAATTAAATGTTAGCACTTCAACACACTATTCTCTTTTCCAGTTGTTTGTTTGATTTTTTTTTTTTTAAATTTTTGGTTTTTTGTTTTTTTTTTTTTTTTTTTTTTGTTTTTTTTTTTTTTTTTTTTTACCAGAAAAAACCACTGTGCGCTGGTTACATGTTCTCTTCAAAGATCAGTAGCAGCTCATGAACATGACTAATTGCTCAGATCTGAGTACTTCATACCTCCCAGTCAGAGATGATCATTGTGTGCATAAGCAACCATTTTGGGAATCTTTTGGATTGTATGCTTTTGTAGGGAGAGCACAGTGATAAATCAGTTTTGAAACAGAAAGGGTGCATGCTACTTTTCTAAAAGAAGAAGGCACATCTTCACAGTGGGCTCATTGATCAGTGCAGAGCCTAAAAGCAAATTTTACTATCAGGTCTTTGACGTCCTCTTGGAGTTGAAGGAGATGACTGTATGGTTGCATTCCTCCTCCAGATTTTTCTGCCGCTCACTGTCCCACTTGCTCTGGTGAGGTGCTAAACTTTGGCCAGATGAATCTCAGCCATTGTCTACACTTTACTCTGTGCTGTGATTTCAGTATTTACTGAAATGACCACATTACCAGCATTCAGTTGTCTGTCATCAGCTTGCTATCAATGGCGTAGCCAATATCTCCCACCAACCTCATCCCCACCAAATGTGGTAACAGAATGAAGGCCTGCAGAGATCCTGCTTAAAACGCTTGAGATAGGGTTTGTAAAAACAACTCTCAAGGGGAGTACATGCCTGTGTGTGCTGCCTTGTGTCTTTCCAGCAGAAAAAAGAGAGAAAAAAGAGAAACCAAATGCCTAGAACTGCAGTAGCTAGTAGGCAGCACCTCATAGTATGTAGCAAAGGTACCCCATGAATCTAATAATATCTTGTGTTTAGGTCATGGCTATAATTTTTCCCACAAGATCCTGCTCACATGATTTATAGATATCAGTCAAATACTGCAGTGTCCTTGGAATTCCAGTAACAAGCCACCATCTAAATTCAGGTAGCACTGTAAAAGAGAGCATTAGTCCAGCTCTCTTCCTGTGGCAGCATTTTTAGCTGAGTTTCAGCAGTATGACATTGTTTGGCTCTACCCTTTTGATTCTGCTACTGCTCTAGCATCCACAGAGCCCACGTGGATCTCTGTAGCTGTCTTCACTGTTCTGCTGCACCCTACAATGGCAAAATGGTCCCAATCTCCAGCCTGCCATCGGTGTGGGTGCTCATGTGGTTAGCAGTTATTTGTGCAGCACCATGCAGGGCCATGTTTTGCTCCTGTACCTGCCCGTACTGAGAGATGCTATAGAAAATCTTGCTTTGCCTCTCCTTGTTGTCTGGGGCTGTACATTTGTGTTGTGCTCATGTGTTGTTCAAAATCAGCCTCTTGTTCCTCAATGGCTCGTTATTTCCCTTGGTACCTCAGTCAGGCAGTGTGGCAAAAACATGCTCTGCAATGATCTAACCTGGTTTGGTGCTTTAGGCCAGCTCTGCAAAGTTCTGCAGCTATCCTTGTCTGAGAAATGAGCTGTGGGTCAATATGACTAAATTCTTGCTTTTCGCTAATCATTCTGATCAAGACAGATGATGAAATCAAAGCTTTTGCTCCCTGGTTGGCAAATTTTCCCCACCTATCTCAAAGTTTCATTTGAAATTTCCTTTTGTTCTCCGCTGCTTGTAGGAAGAGGTTTTAGCAAGTAGGAGTAAAGTATTGTGCCTATCTATTTAGAGAATAAAGTCACTATGAATTAACCATTAAGATGCCTGTATGTGCTAGAACTTTAGGCCCCAAAACTGGTCTGCAATTACTGTGTGAGTCAATTAAAAACTGAAATTCAAAAAAAGAGGCAACAGACTTATTCTAGTGAGGCAAACAGGAAACGAAATAGGTCCTATGGTACTGCTTAGGGAAGGTAGGCAACTTGATAGCTCACACCTTGCAATCATTTCTATAACTGAAAAGAAGTGTCTTAAAGACTTAAATTCTTGTGTCTTGCTTTACAAAAGATGCTCCTTTTCTCATGCTTATGTTACAATAGTGTTGGTTTGCTTAAAATGCACTAATTAGTTTCTTCCTGAAGATAATGCAGTCCTAAAGTTATCCCTGTTGCAACTGAGAAATAAAGTTAAAAACACCACCAAAAAAGTATCAGGACATCAGGTTTCTGCACTGCAGAAGTGAGAGGTTAGAGGACTGGAGATGCTGCTGAAAATCTTTCCTCTCCCATGGTTGTCTGAATCTTGAAAGGAAAAGGAAAAAAAAAAAACCACCACCACCAAAAACCTAGACCTTTAATTATAACCTAATCATCTTGATCAGAGCAATAAATATAACAAATGTGAGGCAAGTATGTGTGTGAGAGTGCAGGACAGAGAAAGGTTTAGAGCAAGGATCAGTGGAAAATCTTTAGAAATGATGTAAGAGAAAGCAAAGGCAGGGATTGGAGTTTGTAGCCTACAGCAGAGACTATAAAAACTCTGAAAGAAAGCTGAACATTAGGGACAAGTTAGGGGGAAGAACATAGCAGGACCACTAAGGTTGGAATTTCTTGTACCCAATGCAAGGTAAGAGGAGCAAGGACAGAGATGTTTTGGGGATGTTTTGTGTCTTCTGCTCTGTTTACAGAAGCTTTCTTCCCTTCTGTGCTTGCTTCCTTTTATTTTTTCTTTTTTCAAGTTTTGTTATTAACAGGCATGCACAAGGTATACACATGCCCATGTCTGATGGGAAAAGCACAGCTTCTTTTTCCACTTTGGGATTAAGGTAATAAGGTGCTTATCACCTAGAATTTTTGGTACTAAATCTGAGCTAATAATATTCAGTGGAAACTTACTTCCTTCAGTTAATCAGCCAATATTTACACTAAATGTGTCAGTATATTTTACAACAGTGACTAGTTACTTTCATACTTTTGCAGTGCTTTGCAGTAAACTGCTGTCTGTTTATATTGTTATGGGCTTTCCTCTGTGTATGTTAGTGCCAAATGCATATTACTTTTAATATAAAATGAAGAGCTATGACATAATAGTTTCTTTGCATTGCTAAATAACATATGTGGTAGACAAGTTTGCTGCATGTAATGTGTGTTAAACCATAAGATGAATGATTTGTGGAATGTCTTTAATTCATGAATCTGCAAAAGGATTTTATTATACACCGTATTAGATAGATGTTGATCCAGATTCTTCCACAGTCCCACAATAATAGAATAACCCTGCAAAAACATTCCTACGCAGGGCAATTATCCAATGATCTGACTATTTCAGCTTTGTAAATGAAGGCAGACTCTGCTTCAGTGGCAGTCATTGTAATTTCTTCATTCTGAGTTCAAAACTATTTCACTGTTCCTTTTTGCCTGCCAGACTGGAGCTGTACAAGTAAATACATGAGACTAACCTTTAGTTTACATGTGCAGAGGCTACAGTAAAGTTCAGAATCCAGTAATTTTTGAAGCACAAGCACATAGTGCCTTCAGCATTCCTTACTTGGCTTTTCAATTTGGAATGACCATCCCCTCATGGGGAGTGCAGAGCTGAAAGCTGAGAAGCTGCTGGAACATTATGTGCTCCTACCCTCTGATTCACCCAGACAGCATGAGGCAAATTACTACATGTATCTGCCTCTGCTCACCTGTATTCAAAATTCAGCTCAATCTACATTTCTTGTAAAACACTACAAATGTAATGAAGAATACCAGAGAAGTAATCCACTCTAAACCAGGCAAAAGAATGGTGCAAATGATGGGCAAACTGCAAAATGTAAGTGGCTGGGCCAGGTGTTCCTCAGTATTTGAAAGTACCTGCCATGCTGATTTCGGTAGATTGGGGCTTTGCTTTCACTTTTGAATGAATGACCAGAGTACCTCTCTGGGCTTCTAAACCAACAAATTAAAAATGTGAACCACACAACAGTTTTAAGAGTTCTCTTGACTGACCGCAACAAAGATTGAAAGTTCTTTTTCATCTCAGTCAACCCAAAGAAACAGATTGTACTCTCTAATTTCCATTTGCAGTGCATCTTCACCAAGACTTTTCTTCAAGTAATACCATTGCTCAGAACACTTACATGTTTAACCAGTAAATTGGCATCAGTGTTTGAGTCTCATTAAGAAATTCTAGTGCCATTCTTGTCTCTTAAGAGCTTATCTTGAAGGCATATCTTGAAGGATATTTTTACTAGGCTTTAAATGGTCTCTGTTTTTATACTTATAATGTATTCTCCTAATATTCTCTTCATACCAGGTATGAAGAACTTCCACTTACCACTCCAACAATGAAAGGAAAGGAGATACTTTTTCTAATACAGAAATATATTTCTTGATTTTTATTGATAGAAAAATTTATTGGTTTTACTTCAAATGCTGAAGATGGCACTCTAATAATGAATGGTTTTTAGTCTTCATGCTAAAGATGAAGAAAGCTAAATGTAAAATTGTTAGAAATAGTTAGAAAAGTTGGCACACTCAGTACATATATAAATAGCAGAGGGTTGAGAGTTTGTTGGCAATGAAGAACAGTCTAACGCTGTTTTGTTTTCCATTATGCATACCAGAAATACTGCAGCTCTTTCAATTACCTTACTTTGGAAAGGTGCAAATAGGTTCTTCCCATTAAGAGGTATTTTCTTACTCTTCATAACATCATCCTGAGGCTTCTAGATGGATTTTACCACTTCTATTTGTGTCTTCAGCTTCATGGTCTACTTTTATGCAATTGACTTGAGCTGAGAGTTTCAATTCCTAAAATCTGTTGTTAAAAATGGATTTATCACAGTGTAGTCAGTTTTGCAAGGTGTCCAACTTGCCTCCTTCCTGCCCATTCTAAGGAAAAGTGTCTTCATTTGTTCTGTGTGGCCATTTCATTTCGTGCTTTGTGTTCAAATGAAGAGATGAGGACCATGACTGACTGGTCTTCCACAAGTGTTTGTTCAACTTTGCTGGTTATTTTTTTCCTGAATTGTGCTTATGTCTGTTAAGCCAATGTACCTCAGGAGGGCTGTGTTCGTTTGTACACTTTCCAAACTCTGCATTGGAACTAGAGGACACATTTTCAGTCTTTCTTCATACAAGTTTTGCAGTTTGCATGATGCTCCCACAAGCTTCACGTCTTTCACAGACAGGGTCAGTGCAGAGTCTAGTCCAAGCCCTGAAGGAACTAAGCCATTGCTGCATCTGTTTTATCTGATGGTAGCAATAGTTGTATACTGAGCCTCTCTGACAACATCTATGCCTACCAAAAGCACAGTTATCAATAGCTTAGTCAGCATTTGTAATAGATAATTCAGTGAAATACAGGCAGGGATGGCTGTCATTGTGATAACAAAACACATCAGGACCAAACACTGCAAATCATACAGTAAGTGCAATTACTGAAATGAAGACTTTGAAAAGTTATGACGTATCAAAGTGCTTTCTTGATAAACCTTTTAAGAACTTCATTTTCAGAAAGTAGAACATACTTGGCCTTGAAATACTGTCTGACAAAATGTTTCATTTGGAATACAGAAATACCTAGGCATTATCTCAAAATCACTACTCAAACTCCTCTTGCAGAAGTTCATGAATTTTAAGATCTCTCTGATTCCATCAGATGGAAACTATCTGCATCTATTTATCTGCGTAGTCAGGAAACTGAAAATAGGGGGTAATTTACTTTGCAGAAGTTGTCAATGTCTATACCATATATCTAATGGAAATATATGGTATTGTTTAAAAATCTACACCTACTCCAGAAATCTTTAATAATACAACCTGACACTGACTGCTTACATTTAATTTCACCAGAGTCCCATGATTCAATGTCTTGCTCCTGTATCTTTTTAGAAAGCAGTATGTAAGAAATGCTCCATATCACATCTGTTGGATGAGAACAAAAGCACCGCTTCAACTTATATTTGGACTCTGCTTTTGTTTCTGAGGGTAGGTTTTGGTTAGACTTTTCTCCCTTTTCTTCGATATTTACATGACTAGAAACTTACACTTGGGATACACAAGTTCCCTTAGGAATTTTTTAAGTTACTAGAATTGCTGGTGTTGGCTTACTTTTCACCCTGTGGTAATGAATGTCCTCAGAAGATCCACCCTAAAACTTAAAAATCAGGGCAAATTTTTCTCAGCAGGAGTAGACTTGTTCTCAGAGCTACACACAGGATATTTTGAAGTTGTTCTTTTGGTAAGATACTCATCCACCATAACTTTTAGGCCAGGGTAGATTACCATTCCAAGGCTAGTAAGGCCGATGCTAGGACTCAGTGGAACATTTGATTAAGATAGGTTCTATTTTGTAGCATTGGAGCAGTGATAAAATACCTCAGTAACTGTCGTACATACACAGCTGTGGTTTCCCCAGCCAGTTGGAAGAGGTCCTTTTGGCTAACAGGTAATGGAGGCTCACCAGTACCATCCCAGTGCTCAAAAAACAGATCTGAATTCCTAATGGGGCTGCTAGGAGCTTCCCAGTACCTGTAGGATAGTCATGCTTTGGCTCGACATCAGGTCGGCTTGGGAGCATACAGCACAAAACCCCAAAAGCTTCTGGGCTCCTCCACAATGTGCTAGTTGCAAGAGCAAGGTCCTCACTTGCAGGTGAGCATAGTCATCCATATATAGAGGCAGCTGAAGTGAATGATTATGGTGCAAGGCATGATGTCTTGCCTCAGTTCTCTTGATAACAGGCCAGCAAGAAAAATAAAACTCATGTGATTTATGCTTACAGAGTAATCTTCACAATAATGTGAAATATGATAGTTCAAATGGGTAAGAGCAATGATAGCTGTTACCATTTTTGACAGGCAATGGGTTTGGAGCTTAGTGATGAATTGCATGCTATCTGGGGTTTCTTCAGCCCACTTATCTTCCAGATGTCATTTTGGTTTTTTGTTTTGTATTTCTTGTTTTGTTTTGGGTTGTTTTGGCTTTTCTTCTTCAAAAGAAAAACGTCTTTAAAGTTTTCTGGTTTGATGTTGGAGATTTACAGTTTGTTTGGTAAGGAATTGTGCTTTCTTGTGATCTTTTCTTGGATAATGGCCCTGCATGGATTCCTGAGAAGAAGTTTTGAATGTTTATACTGCTTTGATAAGGTAGGATAATGTTCTGCCTTTTATCTTTAATTTTGTTTTAATTGGACCTGCAACAAGATCCTTAATTATTTGAGAAATTTTAGTTTTGACACTTTCAAGCTAAAATATCACTAAAACACATAAATATATCCGAATTTCAGACTTGCAATTACATTTAGTAAAGGGTAAACCATATTTTATGTCAAATAACACCAGACCCTGAGATAATAAAGACATGGAATTATACCCCAATCCCTTGACCTGTCTGTGTAAGATTGATGATAAAGTGTTTTCCAGAAGGATGGAAATTCAATAGAAGTGGTAAAGGTGAGCCTTGCAAAGGCCCATGTGGTCATAAGAGCTTTGCTTACTCTTCTTCGGTAACAAATACTACCAAGCTTCACTCTAGGTCTCTCTTGGAATGAGTCAAGGTTAAATGTAGATGGGGTAAAGCAAAACCCAGTGTATGGCTGGAAAAGCTGCTTTTGGCAGGAGGGCTCTGCTTATCCAATTGCTCAGATGAGTTCAAGGAGGAAAAGCAACAACTTATTTTAACAACTAAGGTTCTGTGACATGGCTGAAGGTGGAAAGTGGAGTCAGAATCAGTCCCTGAGTGGCAGAAAGCAGTGTGATTTTAATTATGTTGACATAATCTTCATTGCACCCTAGGTTTTGCAAATGCTTTTCTAGAGCTAAACTGCTTCCAGTATAACAACCGTGCTTCTTTCTCCCCCCTTGTTCTCATCAGAGCATGACAATCAGTGCAACAGGCTTTTGCTGGACTTAAATTTTGCTGTCTTGTAAACCAGCAACATTGCTTCTTAGCTACTCATTTCCATGGGAACTAGAGCCAAGCTTCAAGTCCTTACAGTTTCCCTCTCTTTTAATTTCACTGGCATTGAGTTCTGACCAGTTAATCAAATATCTTTTGTGTTGCAGGTGCCTTAGTGTTTATTTTGATAAGTGTACTAGTTGCCATTTTTAGCAATCTGGTCCCCAGGTTGTATGAATAGCAGCACAGACCTTCAACCATAATAAACTTGTGTTTTTAACCTTGCCATTTAGTTTTATGTCTCTGCTTCCAAATAATCAGGATGTGGTCACCTATGAAGGTAGTAGACTACTACTTCAAATTTCAATGCACACCCACATACAAAAATATACATTGTAGAGTGTTACAGCTTTAAAAACACCCAGACAGAGTCTTGTCTGATTTAATGCTGTTGCCACCAAACTGAGAGACAGTGGTACCACCTGGCTTACTTTGTCCTTTGATTCCAGTGAACTAAGTCTGCTTCATCCCTACTGAATAATCAGCGGCTCTCATCCTCACTGCTGATCCCTAGTGGACAATGTATATAAAAAAATTGCACATATACTATATAATGAGGTAACAGAATACAGAAGCACACGTAAAACATACTGGAAAAAGCCAAGAGCTGTTTTAAGAAACAACAGAACAAATATTACATCTTTACATTATAAAACTAGACTCCAATACTTTTGTGGCTTTTCTCCTTTGTAGTCTGGGGAAAAATGACAAAGCTGAACGTTTTTTACCATGTATTTCTGCCTGATGGGAAATTTTCTATGCAGAGGATGAAACAACTATCATACATCATAGAAATGTACATACATCCCTTCTATTTCTGCTTTTGCCAAGTGAAGAATGAGCAAACAACAGCAGAATCAGGCTTGAATTACACTCTGGGGCTGGACCTGGAGAAAGAGTAATCAGCAAATTAGTAGGTATCTTTGGCACTAGAAGCCCCAGCCTAGTTCTTATTAACATCGTCTGAAATATTCCTGCCTGGATTATTTCTTTTTCAGGTGTGGGAGCTGCATAATTTTTTTCCAGGATCCCAGGAAGATCATGGAAGTTGTGGCTACTGTTAACTCATGTGAGGACTGGTGAAATGCAGCCTTGTTTTCAAAATGCTGCTGGAGAGTTGTGTGATTTCTGTTACAGGTTTAAGCAGCTGTCCACCATTGGGGTGTCATTGTCAGCCTGGGTGACTATGAGCTAAAGTCTCCCTGCTTACAAGGGAGTGTCTACTTCATCTAATTTTAACACAAGTTTGAAGCCATTACTGCTGCCACTTCAAGGACTGGGCCATGCACAGACAGGAATTGAAAGATTTGTAGGGCTGTAAAGGAGGAAAGAGGAGGGAGCTCATTTTGCACGCAAAGGTAAAGAGCATTCGGATGGCACTGGTTGCTGCGTTTTATACAGTGACTCTGTAAGATAAAACGTACTAACAGCCGTGGAACAGAATCTCCCTTTGCTTTCACTTTTTTAATACCTTTAGAGCAAGGTTCCAAGGGAATGCAGCTGTGAAGTTTTTAACAGATTGTTCTCCTTTGCAGATGTTGTCATTCCGGCTTGTTCTGGTGCACTTGGCCCTTGTAATTACCCTGCTGCAGTGGCATTCTACCTCAGTGCTCCTTGTGGAGGCAGCTTCAGAGGTAGGTGAATGATTCTGGTGATAGCCACATAAAACTGCTCTTCCTTTGGTTGCTCTTTGCTGCAGTGTAAAAGACAACACTGTACCCTAACAGTGTTGGAAGGTAAACAAGCAGTATTGACTCCACAAGGGCAAAGGAGGAGCCTAGTGAAGAGATTGATGCAAATTGTGTGGCTCTGGGAGGACAGAATGATTCATGCAACCTCTCCTGAAATGCCATGGGATTTTCTGTGTGTTAAAACATTGTCCAGTGACTTCAGGTAGAAAACTTCCTAAAGAAGGGAAGGACGTGATGGTAAGGGAGGGAGGAAAGCAAACTCTCCTAACACTGACCAAAAGGTTTAGTTCTTCTTAAAGGGAAATACTAACATGAGAAGTTTGCAGCTTTCAGAAGCCATGAGGAGATCCCTGACAGAAGGCAAAAGTTACAAATTAAAGGAGACTGAACAAACCAAGAGAGGGAAGGTGCAAAGTAACTTACCTAAGCTTGTGAAGGAAAGTAGCAGATGAAATGGCAGAATTGTCTCATGCGTCATGCAGGGTATGCTGGAATTGCACCTGAAAGCACTTCTATTGCATTCCCTTTTTTGTTAATGTTGTACTGACACTGAACAGATTTGCCAGGAAAGATATTTATGCAGTGGTTTCATGTCATAGGAAAAATCAAGGATCTGAAAGTTGAATCAAAGTAGCACTATGTAGCTGTAGGGTTTTTACATGGGTTTTTAAGATCAGCTTAGAAGTTAGATGCTTACAGGGGAGTACTGTTGGATCCTTCTGCCTTACTCTGTCTTCAAATGAGGCTGCCCTGATCATACAAAATAACATTTGTTATAGAAAACAAAGCTTGGGGGAACCACTCTGCGCACCAGTGCTGCAGCAACTGCTGTTTTGGTGCTACAAGGTCTGGTAGCCTGTCTTTAACAATGAAATTTATTATGATATAGTCATTTGTGAAAAAAAAAAATTAAGAAGAGAACACTTTCATAGACTTGCAGTGGACCAGGGCACTTTTTAACTGCTGACAATCCATGACGTCTTTTGGCAACGTATTCCACTGCATTCTATGTGCTGTGGTTAGTAAGTCGCTCCTTGTATTTGTTTTAAATCCACCACCTGGTGACTTCACCAGGTGGATTGAGAAGCTCTTTTTCTGGAGGAAAAAGATGCTGGTATTTATTCATCTTTTTGCTGTTCATAAGTTTATAAACCTTCCACTCTACCCACTGTAAGCCGTAATTATCTCTGCTTATCTGTGAAGTTGTATTTTGTTCAGTGGTTCATCACAGGAAAATTGTTTTCTACTTCTCATTATCATTTTAGCTGTCTCTTCCTACAATTCCATGATATCCTTTTTAAGACAAAGTGGGACTGCTTGAAGTATTCAAGAGCAGAGGCTATTTTTGACCTTCTAGTTTCAAGCATTATTTTAGCTATCTATCCCCACTAACCAAAGGGGAGAGCTCAGTCTTTTTTTTTAAGGTATAAGTTTTTTGAAAACCTTTATGAAAGTTTTATAACCCTGAAAGGGAACAGAAAAGATTGCTCAGTGCACTTGAGGCTCATAAAAAGTAAAGTCAGAGGACAGTATGAGATCCTTCACAAAAGTATTAACAGTGCTACATCATTTGTGTGATCATTGAGGTTATGTCTTCCTCCTTATATAAAGATCACTGTTTTATATACTCCATCACTGGTTATACCTCCCCCATCAGTAGTGGGGAACATCACCACCACAATTATGGTGTAGACCACAGTAGAGACAAGCACATTAAATCATCTGTGTGATGGCTTGCTTTACATTTGTACTAAGCTCACTGTCTATGGATAAGAGAGCGGTGTGCTTCTGAAGATAGAGGAAAACGTGCTTCAAGTCACCTAATAAAAGCTATAGTCAGACATTTCTATCTAATTCTGTGAAGATCAGATGGAGCAAGAAGGCAAACAATTCATCTGAAGAAAGAATGATTTGGCTTAACATCTCCTGTAGACTAGTTGTTGACCTATTTTTCTGTTATTTGGAAAACAACTATTTCACTTTGATTTGTATCATTTCCTTCTTGACAGACCCCAATGTTCTCAGCTATTCTGGGTAGCAAAGCAAAGTTTGGTTTTGAAAAGATGTTATGCATAATGTGGCAACTAAGGTTCAAAGCACTGTGTCAATTCAAGATACGACTCTTTCTTTTCCTCCCTCCCACATAGTGTTATTACATATGTTCTTTGAATGTCAGTGCTGAGCAAGTTTATCTTGGGATATTTTTTGAGTAACAATTAATTAGTCAGCTTTGGATGGAAAATTCTGTAGAAGTTTTTATTATTATTTATTAACATTCATTTAAAAAATGAAAAGCAGTTTCCTGAAAAATATCAGGATGGATATAGGAGTCCGGTAATGGTTATTGCATTTCTAAAAAGGATTAAGTTACTTGGCTCATGCTGTAAGTGATACTAATCACACTGCTGAGACAGGGATAGTGGGCTGACCTGCAAAAACGGGCTTTGTGAAATAGTAAATTTTGATAATTCTTGCAATAATAATGAAGGCAAGCTCAATAATTTCAATCCTGTAAAAAAAACCAAAAAATCTCAACTTTTTATAACAAACTTCTGTGGGTGGGAAATGGTCGTGGTTCACAGAAGGATCTTTGTTTTAAAACATCATCCCACATTCAGTGTTCTAGTGAGTATGTATTTAGAGGACTGCTGCTGTGATGCTGGTTGAAACTGCTTTTCTGCAGCTTGAGCAGCAAGCAAACATCCCTGTTTTCTTTTGCAGCCTTTGGAGCCTTCTGCTGCTCTGGGCATGGGAGCACATCCCTTTGCCAGTGAAGAGAAGTCAGCCACCAACCTGGCAGCCAAACTGCTCCTTCTTGATGAGCTGGTGTCTCTGGAGAATGAGGTGACTGAGACCAAGAAGAAAAGAAGTTTCCCAGGATTTGGGTCCCCAATCGACAGAATTTCTTCTACCTCTGTGGATGTTAAAGGCAAACAGAGGTAAATTCTTAGATGCTCCTATCAGTGATAAAGTTGGAAGAAGGCTTTTGGTAAACGTCCGGGTTACAGATGTGTTAGCTTTAACCACCAGCAGGTTTAATGGCCACTTGTGAGGTACTTCTGATCAAGATGCCAGAATCTCTTCAGAAACCATTCTGGTTGCACGGTGTGTAATCTTTCAGCTGTGATGAATACTACATGCATGCACTAATTAATTTATCCTTACAGTGCCATACAACTAACAAAGAACACTCAAGCTTATGTGGGTTTTTTTAGTGCACTTCTTTACACTGATGTGAACTAACATTCAGTTTAAAACTGTCTTTTTGATTATAAGATTATTTAAAGCAAAAATATGCCCGAGGTTTAAAAGCAGAGGGGAAGGGCCCGGTATTCCCAAGGCTGATGTACATGTCTTGAATATCATGATGAAAAGATCTTGGCAGACGGTAGAATGAGCTTCAAGACCTCAATCAGTTTATAATAAGCCAGGAGTTAATCAGTACAGCAGTACAGCCACAACTTCACAGTACGTGTCTGAAGATAAGCTAAGCAATGACACTTTACATCAGTGAGAACAGCCTATGAGTTTGGGGCAAAGGTCCAAAAGGGCTGTTTCTATATCTGAAAGAGCTTAGCTGTCTTGTTCCCTTCTTTTTGCTGTCTTCTTTTGGATGGAATCCCCAATGCCACAAAGTATTTAATAACATGCTTAAAGCTTAATCTGGAAGTGGAAAGTATTCACAAGAGCCAGTCAATGCTACAAGTTGTTTTTTTTTTTTCAGTTTTGCAATATTTTCTTGCTGGTTTTCCGTTTATCCACCCAGTCAGCTACTAGGACTTTTTGACTGCAGCTAAAAGGGATAAAATATGAAATTCTTAAAATCCTGAGTAGAACATTCTGTTCTGTATATCTCATCAAGAGATCAAAATTGTCTTGTTCTTTGCTTGCTTTTTAGCATGTTTTCCCTTTCCAGGGGAAGAAATACAACATCAGTTTTGAAGCTGCAGTTCCTTTCTTATGAAAAGTATATTGTATTCTCACTTTATCTCATGCTTTTTGGGCGGAAACCTTTTGGTGAAATTTGACCAAGTTTTCTAGCAGCTTGCCTTTGAAATGGTCACCACCAGCCACTAATGGTCATTTGCTTAGGTGAATAGCTCCAGAGAGGATGCCTTCAGCACCAGAGCGCAGGGATACACAGTGTCCAGGATAACAGGAAAGGCTTCTATAAGTATGTTGCAAACACAAGACACGCTAGAAGTAATGTAAGCCCTCTCTGGAAGCTATTGGGAGAACTGGCTACCCTGGGTTTGGAGAAGGCTGAGGTTCTTAATGACTATTCTGCCTCAGTCTTCACCAGCTAGTGCTCTGACCACAGCATGCAAGTCTTGGAAGGCAGATGCAAGGGCTGTGAGAATGAAGACCTTTGGCCTACTGCAGGAGAGGATCAGATCTGAGATCATTTTAAGAACCTAAGTGTGCACAAGTCCACAAGACCTGATGAAATCCATCCTCATGTCCTGAAGGACATGATGAATGAAGTTGCTGAGCCACTGTCCATCACATTTGAAAAATCGTGGTAGTCAGGTGAAGTTCCTGACTACTGGAAAAAGGGAAATATGACCCCCATTTTCAAGAAGGGGAAAATGGATGACCCAGGGAACTACAGACCAATCAGCCTCACCTCTGTGCCTGGAAAAATTTTGGAGCAGATTCTCCTGGAAGGTATGCTAAGGCACATTAAAAACAATGAGGTGGTTGGTGACAGACAGCATGGCTTCATTAAGGGGAAATCCTTCCTGACCAATTTGATGGTCTTCTGTGATGGGGCTACAGAACTGATGGACAGAGGCAGAGCAGTTGATGTCATCTACCTGGACTTGTGCAAAGCATTCAACACTGTCCCACATGACAATCTTGATTTGGAGAAAACTCCAGGAACAAACTTGCCAACAAAGTTTTCTAGTTGACAAGCAGGTATTCTTTATTACAGCACCGGGAGACATGGGGGATAACTCCTCCTGACGTGTGTCCCTGTATTGCTATGCAAGCAGTCCTTATATAGTACCAAGCACACATACATATTCAAGAGGCTACTTATGGATTATATAATTTTCCTGAAAGTTCCCCGCATGCATACAAAAAATGTGTTGAGGGTCCCTGGGGTCGTTTACTTCTTCCAACAATCTTCATCACTGCTGGCAGCCTTTGAATTATGTACAGTATATGCTTATAACAGCTTAATCAGTTCATTAACACCACAGACATAGCAGT